>CAKXZU010000186.1:0-183193 GCA_936014575.1 Bombus lapidarius
CACACTCTATCAGATTAATTTAAAAACTGCAATTGCATTGGATTTGACAGGGTAGAGTGTTAACGTAGGGCAAACCGAACTATGTGTCCTGTATAAAGAATCAAATGTGGAGTATAACGTGCCACGAACTGTTTTCGTAACCATAATAGCAGCGGAGTTACGATCAATTAGATTTATTTGGCCTTGAAAATTTAAAAACTACAATTGCATTGGATTTGAGAGGGAAGAGTGTTAACGTTGGGCAAACCGAACTATGTGCCCTGTATAAAGAATCAAATGTTGTGTGGAACGCCCATCGAATTGCCTAGATAACCCCAATAGCAGCGGAGATACGTTCAATTAGATTTATTTGGCCTTGAAAATTTAAAAACTACAATTGCATTGGATTTGACAGCGAAGAGTGTTGTCATAGGGCAAATCGAACTATGTGCCCTGTATAAAGAATCAAATGTGGAGTTTAATGCGTCGCGAATTGTTTTCGTAACCATAATAGCAGCGGAGTTACGATCAATTAGATTTATTTGGCCTTGAAAATTTAAAAACTACAATTGCATTGGATTTGAGGGGGAAGAGTGTTAACGTTGGGCAAACCGAACTATGTGCTTTTTAGAAAGAATCAAATGTGGAGTATAACGCGCCACGAACTCTTTTCGTAACCATAATAGCAGCGTAGTTACGATCAATTAGATTTATTTGGCCTTGAAAATTTAAAAACTACAATTGCATTGGATTTGACAGGGAAGAGTGTTAACGTTGGGCAAACCGAATTATGTGCCCTGTATAAAGAATCAAATGTGGAGTATGACGCCCATCGAATTGCCTAGATAACCCCAATAGCAGCGGAGATACGATCAATTAGATTTATTTGGCCTTGAAAATTTAAATACTATAATTGCATTGGATTTGACAGGGAAGAGATTTAACGTAGGGCAAACCGAAGGATTTGTCCTGTATAAAGAGTCAAATGTGGAGTATAACGCGCCACGAACTGTTTTCGTAACCATAATAGCAGCGTAGTTACGATCAATTAGATTTATTTGGCCTTGAAAATTTAAAAACTACAATTGCATTGGATTTGACAGAGAAGAGTGTTAACGTTGGGCAAACCGAACTATGTGCCCTGTATAAAGAATCAAATGTTGAGTAGGACGCCCATCGAATTGCCTAGATAACCCCAATAGCAGCGGAGATACGTTCAATTAGATTTATTTGGCCTTGAAAATTTAAATACTACAATTGCATTGGATTTGACAGGGAAGAGTGTTAACGTTGGGCAAACCGAACTATGTGCCCTGTATAAAGAATCAAATGTGGAGTTTAATGCGTCACGAATTGTTTTCGTAACCATAATAGCAGCGGAGATACGATCAATTAGATTTATTTGGCCTTGAAAATTTAAAAACTACAATTGCATTGGATTTGACAGGGAAGAGTGTTAACGTTGGGCAAACCGAACTATGTGCCCTGTATAAAGAATCAAATGTGGAGTTTAATGCGTCGCGAATTGTTTTCGTAACCATAATAGCAGCGGAGATACGATCAATTAGATTTATTTGGCCTTGAAAATTTAAAAACTATAATTGCTTTGGATTTGACAGGGAGGAGAGTTAACGTAGTGCAAACCGAGCGATGTGGCCTGTATAAAGAATCAAATGTGTAGTATAACGCGCTCCGAAATGTCTTCGTAACCCCAATAGCAACGGAGATACGACCAATTAGATTTATTTGGCCTTGAAAATTTAAAAACTGCAATTGCATTGGATTTGACAGGGTAGAGTGTTAACGTAGGGCAAACCGAACTATGTGTCCTGTATAAAGAATCAAATGTGGAGTATAACGTGCCACGAACTGTTTTCGTAACCATAATAGCAGCGGAGTTACGATCAATTAGATTTATTTGGCCTTGAAAATTTAAAAACTACAATTGCATTGGATTTGAGAGGGAAGAGTGTTAACGTTGGGCAAACCGAACTATGTGCCCTGTATAAAGAATCAAATGTTGTGTGGAACGCCCATCGAATTGCCTAGATAACCCCAATAGCAGCGGAGATACGTTCAATTAGATTTATTTGGCCTTGAAAATTGAAATACTATAGTTGCATTGGATTTGACAGCGAAGAGTGTTGTCATAGGGCAAATCGAACGATGTGCCCTGTATAAAGAATCAAATGTGGAGTATAACGCGCCACGAACTGTTTTCGTAACCATAATAACAGCGGAGTTACGATCAATTAGATTTATTTGGCCTTGAAAATTTAAAAACTACAATTGCATTGGATTCGAGAGGGAAGAGTGTTAACGTTGGGCAAACCGAACGATGTGTCCTGTATAAAGAATCAAATGTTGAGTATAACGCGAATCGAATTACCTAGATAACACCAATAGCAGTGGAGATACAATCAATTAGATTTATTTGGCCTTGAAAATTTAAAAACTACAATTGCATTGGATTTGACAGCGAAGAGTGTTGTCATAGGGCAAATCGAACGATGTGCCCTGTATAAAGAATCAAATGTGGAGTATAACGCGCCACGAACTGTTTTCGTAACCATAATAGCAGCGGAGTTACGATCAATTAGATTTATTTGGCCTTGAAAATTTAAAAACTACAATTGCATTGGATTTGAGAGGGAAGAGTGTTAACGTTGGGCAAACCTAACTATGTGCCCTGTATAAAGAATCAAATGTGTAGTATAACGCGCTCCGAAATGTCTTCGTAACCCCAATAGCAACGGAGATACGATCAATTAGATTTATTTGGCCTTGAAAATTTAAATACTGTAATTGCATTGGATTTGACAGGGAAGAGTGTTAACGTTGGGCAAACCGAACTATGTGCCCTGTATAAAGAATCAAATGTGGAGTATAATGCGTCACGAATTGTTTTCGTAACCATAATAGCTGCGGAGATACGATCAATTAGATTTATTTGGCCTTGAAAATTTAAAAACTACAATTGGATTGGATTCGACAGGGAAGAGAGTTAACGTAGGGCAAACCGAAGGATGTGTCCTGTATAAAGAATCAAATGTGGAGTATAACGCGTATCGAACTACCTAGATAACACCAATAGCAGCGGAGATACGATCAATTAGATTTATTTGGCCTTGAAAATTTAAAAACTACAATTGGATTGGATTCGACAGGAAAGAGAGTTAACGTAGGGCAAACCGAAGGATGTGTCCTGTATAAAGAATCAAATGTGGAGTATAACGCGTATCGAACTACCTAGATAACACCAATAGCAGTGGAGATACGATCAATTAGATTTATTTGGCCTTGAAAATTTAAAAACTATAATTGCTTTGGATTTGACATGGAGGAGTGTTAACGTAGTGCAAACCGAACGATGTGTCCTGTATAAAAAATGAAATGTGGAGTATAACGCGTATCGAATTGCCTAGATAAGCCCAATAGCAGCGGAGATACGATCAATTAGATTTATTTGGCCTTGAAAATTTAAAAATTATAATTGCTTTGGATTTGACAGGGTGGAGACTTAACGTAGGGCAAACCGAACGATGTGGCCTGTATAAAGAATCAAATGTGGAGTATAACGCGCTCCGAAATGTTTTCGTAACCACAACAGCAGCGGAGATACGTTCAATTAGATTTATTTGGCCTTGAAAATTTAAAAACTACAATTGGATTGGATTCGACAGGGAAGAGAGTTAACGTAGGGCAAACCGAACGATGTGTCCTGTATAAAGAATCAAATGTTGAGTATAACGCGAATCGAGTTACCTAGATAACACCAATAGCAGTGGAGATACAATCAATTAGATTTATTTGGCCTTGAAAATTTAAAAAATTACAATTGGATTGGATTCGAAAGGGAAGATAGTTAACGTAGGGCAAATCGAACGATGTGTCCTGTATAAAGAATCAAATGTGGAGTATAACGCGCACCGAAGTGTCTTCGTAACCATAATAGCAGCAGAGATACGATCAATTAGATTTATTTGGCCTTGAAAATTTAAAAACTACAATTGGATTGGATTCGACAGGGATGAGAGTTAACGTAGGGCAAACCGAACGATGTGTCCTGTATAAAGAATTAAATGCTGAGTGTAACGCGTATCGAATTACCTAGATAACACCACTAGCAGTGGAGATACGATCAATTAGATTTATTTGGCCTTGAAAATTTAAAAACTATAATTGCTTTGGATTTGACATGGAGGAGTGTTAACGTAGTGCAAACCGAACGATGTGTCCTGTAAAAAAATGAAATGTGGAGTATAACGCGTATCGAATTGCCTAGATAAGCCCAATAGCAGAGGAAATGCATTCAATTAGATTTATTTGGCCTTGAAAATTTAAATACTATAATTGCATTGGATTTGACAGGGAAGAGAGTTAACGTAGTGCAAACCGAACGACGTGTCCGATATAAAGAATCAAATGTGGAGTATAACGCGCTCCGAAATGTCTTCGTAACCCCAATAGCAACGGAGATACGACCAATTAGATTTATTTGGCCTTGAAAATTTAAAAACTACAATTGCATTGGATTTGACAGGGTAGAGTGTTAACGTAGGGCAAACCGAACTATGTGTCCTGTATAAAGAATCAAATGTGGAGTATAACGCGCCACGAACTGTTTTCGTAACCATAATAGCAGCGGAGTTACGATCAATTAGATTTATTTGGCCTTGAAAATTTAAAAACTACAATTGCATTGGATTTGAGAGGGAAGAGTGTTAACGTTGGGCAAACCGAACTATGTGCCCTGTATAAAGAATCAAATGTGGAGTATAACGCGCCACGAACTGTTTTCGTAACCATAATAGCAGCGTAGTTACGATCAATTAGATTTATTTGGCCTTGAAAATTTAAAAACTACAATTGCATTGGATTTGACAGGGAAGAGTGTTAACGTTGGGCAAACCGAACGATGTGTCCTGTATAAAGAATCAAGTGCTGAGTGTAACGCGTATCGAATTACCTAGATAACACCACTAGCAGTGGAGATACGATCAATTAGATTTATTTGGCCTTGAAAATTTAAAAACTATAATTGCTTTGGATTTGACATGGAGGAGTGTTAACGTAGTGCAAACCGAACGATGTGTCCTGTATAAAAAATGAAATGTGGAGTATAACGCGTATCGAATTGCCTAGATAAGCCCAATAGCAGAGGAAATGCATTCAATTAGATTTATTTGGCCTTGAAAATTTAAATACTATAATTGCATTGGATTTGACAGGGAAGAGAGTTAACGTAGTGCAAACCGAACGATGTGTCCGATATAAAGAATCAAATGTGGAGTATAACGCGCTCCGAAATGTCTTCGTAACCCCAATAGCAACGGAGATACGACCAATTAGATTTATTTGGCCTTGAAAATTTAAAAACTACAATTGCATTGGATTTGACAGGGTAGAGTGTTAACGTAGGGCAAACCGAACTATGTGTCCTGTATAAAGAATCAAATGTGGAGTATAACGCGCCACGAACTGTTTTCGTAACCATAATAGCAGCGGAGTTACGATCAATTAGATTTATTTGGCCTTGAAAATTTAAAAACTACAATTGCATTGGATTTGAGAGGGAAGAGTGTTAATGTTGGGCAAACCGAACTATGTGCCCTGTATAAAGAATCAAATGTGGAGTATAACGCGCCACGAACTGTTTTCGTAACCATAATAGCAGCGTAGTTACGATCAATTAGATTTATTTGGCCTTGAAAATTTAAAAACTACAATTGCATTGGATTTGACAGGGAAGAGTGTTAACGTTGGGCAAACCGAACTATGTGCCCTGTATAAAGAATCAAATGTTGAGTGGAACGCCCATCGAATTGCCTAGATAACCCCAATAGCAGCGGAGATACGTTCAATTAGATTTATTTGGGCTTGAAAATTTAAATACTATAGTTGCATTGGATTTGACAGCGAAGAGTGTTGTCATAGGGCAAATCGAACGATGTGCCCTGTATAAAGAATCAAATGTGGAGTATAACGCGCCACGAACTGTTTTCGTAACCATAATAGCAGCGGAGTTACGATCAATTAGATTTATTTGGCCTTGAAAATTTAAAAACTACAATTGCATTGGATTTGAGAGGGAAGAGTGTTAACGTTGGGCAAACCTAACTATGTGCCCTGTATAAAGAATCAAATGTGTAGTATAACGCGCTCCGAAATGTCTTCGTAACCCCAATAGCAACGGAGATACAATCAATTAGATTTATTTGGCCTTGAAAATTTAAATACTGTAATTGCATTGGATTTGACAGGGAAGAGTGTTAACGTTGGGCAAACCGAACTATGTGCCCTGTATAAAGAATCAAATGTGGAGTATAATGCGTCACGAATTGTTTTCGTAACCATAATAGCTGCGGAGATACGATCAATTAGATTTATTTGGCCTTGAAAATTTAAAAACTACAATTGGATTGGATTCGACAGGGAAGAGAGTTAACGTAGGGCAAACCGAAGAATGTGTCCTGTATAAAGAATCAAATGTGGAGTATAACGCGTATCGAACTACCTAGATAACACCAATAGCAGCGGAGATACGATCAATTAGATTTATTTGGCCTTGAAAATTTAAAAACTACAATTGGATTGGATTCGACAGGAAAGAGAGTTAACGTAGGGCAAACCGAAGGATGTGTCCTGTATAAAGAATCAAATGTGGAGTATAACGCGCTCCGAAATGTTTTCGTAACCACAACAGCAGCGGAGATACGTTCAATTAGATTTATTTGGCCTTGAAAATTTAAAAACTACAATTGGATTGGATTCGACAGGGAAGAGAGTTAACGTAGGGCAAACCGAACGATGTGTCCTGTATAAAGAATCAAATGTTGAGTATAACGCGAATCGAATTACCTAGATAACACCAATAGCAGTGGAGATACAATCAATTAGATTTATTTGGCCTTGAAAATTTAAAAAATTACAATTGGATTGGATTCGAAAGGGAAGAGAGTTAACGTAGGGCAAATCGAACGATGTGTCCTGTATAAAGAATCAAATGTGGAGTATAACGCGCACCGAAGTGTCTTCGTAACCATAATAGCAGCAGAGATACGATCAATTAGATTTATTTGGCCTTGAAAATTTAAAAACTACAATTGGATTGGATTCGACAGGGATGAGAGTTAACGTAGGGCAAACCGAACGATGTGTCCTGTATAAAGAATCAAATGCTGAGTGTAACGCGTATCGAATTACCTAGATAACACCACTAGCAGTGGAGATACGATCAATTAGATTTATTTGGCCTTGAAAATTTAAAAACTATAATTGCTTTGGATTTGACATGGAGGAGTGTTAACGTAGTGCAAACCGAACGATGTGTCCTGTATAAAAAATGAAATGTGGAGTATAACGCGTATCGAATTGCCTAGATAAGCCCAATAGCAGCGGAGATACGATCAATTAGATTTATTTGGCCTTGAAAATTTAAAAACTATAATTGCTTTGGATTTGACAGGGTGGAGAGTTAACGTAGGGCAAACCGAACGATGTGGCCTGTATAAAGAATCAAATGTGGAGTATAACGCGCTCCGAAATGTTTTCGTAACCACAACAGCAGCGGAGATACGTTCAATTAGATTTATTTGGCCTTGAAAATTTAAAAACTACAATTGGATTGGATTCGACAGGGAAGAGAGTTAACGTAGGGCAAACCGAACGATGTGTCCTGTATAAAGAATCAAATGTTGAGTATAACGCGAATCGAGTTACCCAGATAACACCAATAGCAGTGGAGATACAATCAATTAGATTTATTTGGCCTTGAAAATTTAAAAAATTACAATTGGATTGGATTCGAAAGGGAAGAGAGTTAACGTAGGGCAAATCGAACGATGTGTCCTGTATAAAGAATCAAATGTGGAGTATAACGCGCACCGAAGTGTCTTCGTAACCATAATAGCAGCAGAGATACGATCAATTAGATTTATTTGGCCTTGAAAATTTAAAAACTACAATTGGATTGGATTCGACAGGGATGAGAGTTAACGTAGGGCAAACCGAACGATGTGTCCTGTATAAAGAATCAAATGCTGAGTGTAACGCGTATCGAATTACCTAGATAACACCACTAGCAGTGGAGATACGATCAATTAGATTTATTTGTCCTTGACAATTTAAAAACTATTATTGCATTGGTTTTGACAGGGAAGAGAATTGACGTAGTGCAAACCGAACGATGTGCCCTGTATAAAGAATCAAATGTGGAGTATAATGCGTCACGAATTGTTTTCGTAACCATAATAGCTGCGGAGATACGATCAATTAGATTTATTTGGCCTTGAAAATTTAAAAACTACAATTGGATTGGATTCGACAGGGAAGAGAGTTAACGTAGGGCAAACCGAAGGATGTGTCCTGTATAAAGAATCAAATGTGGAGTATAACGCGTATCGAACTACCTAGATAACACCAATAGCAGCGGAGGTACGATCAATTAGATTTATTTGGCCTTGAAAATTTAAAAACTACAATTGGATTGGATTCGACAGGGAAGAGAGTTAACGTAGGGCAAACCGAAGGATGTGTCCTGTATAAAGAATCAAATGTGGAGTATAACGCGTATCGAACTACCTAGATAACACCAATAGCAGTGGAGATACGATTAATTAGATTTACTTGGCCTTGAAAATTTAAAAACTATAATTGCTTTGGATTTGACATGGAGGAGTGTTAACGTAGTGCAAACCGAACGATGTGTCCTGTATAAAAAATGAAATGTGGAGTATAACTCGTATCGAATTACCTAGATAAGCCCAATAGCAGCGGAGATACGATCAATTAGATTTATTTGGCCTTGAAAATTTAAATACTGAAATTGCATTGGATTTGACAGGGAAGAGTGTTAACGTAGGGCAAACCGAACGATGTGTCCTGTATAAAGAATCAGATGTTGAGTATAACTCGTATCGAATTACCTAGATAACACCAATAGCAGTGGAGATACGAACAATTAGATTTACTTGGCCTTCAAAATTTAAAAACTATAATTGCTTTGGATTTGACATGCAGGAGTGTTAACGTAGTGCAAACCGAACGATGTGTCCTGTATAAAAAATGAAATGTGGAGTATAACGCGTATCGAATTGCCTACATAAGCCCAATAGCAGCGGAGATACGATCAATTAGATTTATTTGGCTTTGAAAATTTAAATACTAAAATTGGATTGAATTTGACAGGAGAGAGAGAGTTAACGTAGGGCAAACCGAACGATGTGTCCTGTATAAAGAATCAGATGTTGAGTATAACGCGTATCGAATTACCTAGATAACACCAATAGCAGAGGAGATACGAACAATTAGATTTATTTGGCCTTCAAAATTTAAATACTATAATTGCTTTGGATTTGACTGGGAGGAGAGGTAACGTAGGGCAAACCGAACGATGTGGCCTGTATAAAGAATCAAATGTGTAGTCTAACGCGCTCCGAAATGTCTTCGTAACCCCAATAGCAACGGAGATACGATCAATTAGATTTATTTGGCCTTGAATATTTAAATACTAAAATTGGATTGGATTCGACAGGGAAGAGAGTTAACGTAGGGCAAACCGAACGATGTGTCCTGTATAAAGAATCAGATGTTGAGTATAACGCGTATCGAATTACCTAGATAACACCAATAGCAGTGGCGATACGATCAATTAGATTTATTTGGCCTTGAAAATTTAAATACTATAATTGCATTGGATTTGACAGAGAAGAGTGTTAACGTTGGGCAAACCGAACTATGTGCCCTGTATAAAGAATCAAATGTGGAGTATGACGCCCATCGAATTGGCTAGATAACCCCAATAGCAGTGGAGATACGAACAATTAGATTTACTTGGCCTTCAAAATTTAAAAACTATAATTGCTTTGGATTTGACATGCAGGAGTGTTAACGTAGTGCAAACCGAACGATGTGTCCTGTATAAAAAATGAAATGTGGAGTATAACGCGTATCGAACTACCTAGATAACACCAATAGCAGTGGAGATACGATTAATTAGATTTACTTGGCCTTGAAAATTTAAAAACTATAATTGCTTTGGATTTGACATGGAGGAGTGTTAACGTAGTGCAAACCGAACGATGTGTCCTGTATAAAAAATGAAATGTGGAGTATAACTCGTATCGAATTACCTAGATAAGCCCAATAGCAGCGGAGGTACGATCAATTAGATTTATTTGGCCTTGAAAATTTAAATACTATAGTTGCATTGGATTTGACAGCGAACAGTGTTGTCATAGGGCAAATCGAACGATGTGCCCTGTATAAAGAATCAATTGTGGAGTATAACGCGCATCGAATTGCCTAGATAACCCCAATAGCAGCGGAGATACGATCAATTAGATTTATTTGGCCTTGAAAATTTAAATACTAAAATTGGATTGAATTTGACAGGAGAGAGAGAGTTAACGTAGGGCAAACCGAACGATGTGTCCTGTATAAAGAATCAGATGTTGAGTATAACGCGTATCGAATTACCTAGATAACACCAATAGCAGAGGAGATACGAACAATTAGATTTATTTGGCCTTCAAAATTTAAATACTATAAATGCTTTGGATTTGACTGGGAGGAGAGGTAACGTAGGGCAAACCGAACGATGTGGCCTGTATAAAGAATCAAATGTGTAGTCTAACGCGCTCCGAAATGTCTTCGTAACCCCAATAGCAGCGGAGATACGATCAATTAGATTCATTTGGCCTTGAATATTTAAAAACTATAATTGCATTGGATTTGACAGGGTAGAGAGTTAACGTTGGGCAAACCGAAGGATTTGTCCTGTATAAAGAATCAAATGTGGAGTATAACGCGCCACGAACTGTTTTCGTAACCATAATAGCAGCGGAGTTACGATCAATTAGATTCATTTGGCCTTGAATATTTAAAAACTATAATTGCATTGGATTTGACAGGGTAGAGAGTTAACGTTGGGCAAACCGAACTATGTGCCCTGTAAAAAGAATCAGATGTTGAGTATAACTCGTATCGAATTACCTAGATAAGCCCAATAGCAGCGGAGATACGATCAATTAGATTTATTTGGCCTTGAAAATTTAAATACTATAGTTGCATTGGATTGGACAGCGAAGAGTGTTGACATAGGGCAAACCGAACGATGTGCCCTGTATAAAGAATCAATTGTGGAGTATAGTGCGCATCGAATTGCCTAGATAACCCCAATAGCAACGGAGATACGATCAATTAGATTTATTTGGCCTTGAAAATTTAAATACTGTAATTGCATTGGATTTGACAGGGAAGAGTGTTAACGTAGGGCAAACCGAACGATGTGTCCTGTATAAAGAATCAAATGTGGAGTATAACGCGCTCCGAAATGTTTTCGTAACCACAACAGCAGCGAAGATACGTTCAATTAGATTCATTTGGCCTTGAATATTTAAAAACTATAATTGCATTGGATTTGACAGGGTAGAGAGTTAACGTTGGGCAATCCAAACTATGTGCCCTGTATAAAGAGTCAGATGTTGAGTATAACTCGTATCGAATTACCTAGATAACACCAATAGCAGTGGAGATACGAACAATTAGATTTATTTGGCCTTGAAAATTTAATAACTATAATTGCTTTGGATTTGACAGGGAGGACAGTTAACGTAGGGCAAACCGAACGATGTGCCCTGTATAAAGAATCAATTGTGGAGTATAGTGCGCATCGAATTGCCTAGATAACCCCAATAGCAACGGAGATACGATCAATTAGATTTATTTGGCCTGGAATATTTAAAAACTATAATTGCATTGGATTTGACAGGGTAGAGAGTTAACGTTGGGCAATCCAAACTATGTGCCCTGTATAAAGAGTCAGATGTTGAGTATAACTCGTATCGAATTACCTAGATAACACCAATAGCAGTGGAGATACGAACAATTAGATTTATTTGGCCTTGAAAATTTAATAACTATAATTGCTTTGGATTTGACAGGGAGGACAGTTAACGTAGGGCAAACCGAACGATGTGGCCTGTATAAAGAATCAAATGTGTAGTGTAACGCGCTCCGAAATGTCTTCGTAACCCCAATAGCAACGGAGATACGATCAATTAGATTTATTTGGCCTTGAAAATTTAAATACTGTAATTGCATTGGATTTGACAGGGAAGAGTGTTAACGTTGGGCAAACCGAACTATGTGCCCTGTATAAAGAATCAAATGTGGAGTATGACGCGCATCGAATTGCCTAGATAACCCCAATAGCAGCGGAGATACGCTGAATTAGATTTATTTGACCTTGAAAATTTAAATACTGAAATAGCATTGGATTTGACAGGGAAGAGTGTTAACGTTGGGCAAACCGAACTATGTGCCCTGTATAAAAAATCAAATGTGGAGTATAACGCGTATCGAATTGCCTAGATAATCCCAATAGCAGCGGAGATACGATCAATTAGATTTATTTGGCCTTGAAAATTTAAATACTATAGTTGCATTGGATTGGACAGCGAAGAGTGTTGACATAGGGCAAACCGAACGATGTGCCCTGTATAAAGAATCAATTGTGGAGTATAGTGCGCATCGAATTGCCTAGATAACCCCAATAGCAGCGGAGATACGATCAATTAGATTTATTTGGCCTTGAAAATTTAAATACTGAAATTGCATTGGATTTGACAGGGAAGAGTGTTAACGTAGGGCAAACCGAACGATGTGTCCTGCATAAAGAATCAAATGTGGAGTATAACGCGCTCCGAAATGTTTTCGTAACCACAACAGCAGCGGAGATACGTTCAATTAGATTTATTTGGCCTTGAAAATTTAAAAACTACAATTGGATTGGATTCGACAGGGAAGAGAGTTAACGTAGGGCAAACCGAACGATGTGTCCTGTATAAAGAATCAAATGTTGAGTATAACGCGAATCGAATTACCTAGATAACACCAGTAGCAGTGGAGATACGATCAATTAGATTTATTTGGCCTTGAAAATTTAAAAACTACAATTGCATTGGATTTGACAGGGAAGAGTGTTAACGTAGGGCAAACCGAACGATGTGTCCTGTGTAAAGAATCAAATGTGGAGTATAACGCGCTCCGAAATGTTTTCGTAACCACAACAGCAGCGGAGATACGTTCAATTAGATTTATTTGGCCTTGAAAATTTAAAAACTACAATTGGATTGGATTCGACAGGGAAGAGAGTTAACTTAGGGCAAACCGAACGATGTGTCCTGTATAAAGAATCAAATGTTGAGTATAACGCGAATCGAATTCCCTAGATAACACCAATAGAAGTGGAGATACAATCAATTAGATTTATTTGGCCTTGAAAATTTAAAAAATTACAATTGGATTGGATTCGAAAGGGAAGAGAGTTAACGTAGGGAAAATCGAACGATGTGTCCTGTATAAAGAATCAAATGTGGAGTATAACGCGCACCGAAGTGTCTTCGTAACCATAATAGCAGCAGAGATACGATCAATTAGATTTATTTGGCCTTGAAAATTTAAAAACTACAATTGGATTGGATTCGACAGGAATGAGAGTTAACGTAGGGCAAACCGAACGATGTGTCCTGTATAAAGAATCAAATGTGGAGTATAACGCGCACCGAAGTGTCTTCGTAACCATAATAGCAGCAGAGATACGATCAATTAGATTTATTTGGCCTTGAAAATTTAAAAACTACAATTGGATTGGATTCGACAGGAATGAGAGTTAACGTAGGGCAAACCGAACGATGTGCCCTGTATAAAGAAACAAATGTGGAGTATAACGCGCATCGAATTACCTAGATAACCTCAATAGCAGGGGTAATACCATCAATAAGATTTATTTGGCCTTGAGAATTTAAAAACTACAATTGCATTGGATTTGACAGGGAAGAGTGTTAACGTTGGGCAAACCGAACTATGTGCCCTGTATAAAGAATCAAATGTTGAGTATAACGCGTATCGATTTACCTAAATAACACCAATAGCAGTGGAGATACGATCAATTATATTTATTTGGCCTTGAAAATTTAAAAACTATAATTGCTTTGGATTTGACAGGGAGGAGAGTTAACATAGGGCAAACTGAACGATGTGCCCTGTATAAAGAATCAAATGTGGAGTATAACGCGCATCATATTGCCTAGATAACCCCAATTATATCGTAATGCTACATAACGATATACGTTATAACGTACTACCATATAACCTTATACGTTATATCGTAATGCTACACAACGTTATACGTTATAAAGTATTACCAAATAACGTTATACGTTATATCGTAATGCTACATAACGTTATACGTTATAACGAATTATCACATAACGTTATACGTTACATCGTAATGATAGATGACGTTATACGTTATATCGTAATGCTACACATCGTTATACGTTATAACGTATTACCATATAACGTTATACGTTATATCGTAATGCTACATAGCGTTATACGTTATATCGTAATGCTACATAACGTTATACGTTATATCGTAATGCTACATAACGTTATATGTTATAACGTATTACCATATAACGTTAAACGTTACATAGTAATGCTACATAACGTTATACGTTATATCGTAATGCTACATAACGTTATACGTTACATCGTACTGCTAACTAACGTTATACGTTATATCGTAATGCTACATAACGTTATACGTTATATCGTAATGCTACATAACGTTATACGTTATATCGTAATACTACATAACGTTATACGTTATAACGTATTACCATATAACGTTATACGTTACATCGTAATGCTACATAACGTTATACGTTATATCGTAATGCTACACGACGTTATACGTTATAACGTATTACCATATAACGATATACGTTATATCGTAATGCTACATAACGTTATACGTTATATCGTAATGCTACACAACGTTATACGTTATAACTTAGTACCATATAACGTTATACGTTATATCGTAATGCTACATAACGTTATACGTTATATCGTAATGCTACATAACGTTATACGTTATATCGTAATGCTACATAACGTTATACGTTATATCGTAGTGCTACACAACGTTATACGTTATAACGTATTACCATATAACGTTATACGTTATAACGTAGTACCATATAACGTTATACGTTATATCGTAATGCTACATAACGTTATACGTTATAACGTAATGCTACACACCGTTATACGTTATAACGTATTACCATATAAAGTTATACGTTATATCGTAATGCTACATAACGTTATACGTTATAACGTATTACAATATAACGTTATACGTTACATCGTAATGCTACATAACGTTATACGTTATAACGTAATACTACATAAATTTATACGTTATAACGTAATACTACATAACGTTATACGTTATAACGTATTACCATATCACGTTATACGTTATAACGTATTACCATATCACGTTATACGTTATATCGTAATCCTACATAACGTTATACGTTATAACGTAATACTACATTAATTTATACGTTATAACGTAATACTACATAACGTTATACGTTATAACGTATTACCATATCACGTTATACGTTATAACGTATTACCATATCACGTTATACGTTATATCGTAATGCTACATAACGTTATACGTTATATCGTAAAGCTACATAACGTTATACGTTATAACGTATTACCACATAACGTTATACGTTACATCGTAATGATAGATGACGTTATACGTTATATCGTAATGCTACATAACGTTATACGTTATAACGTATTACCATATAACGTTATACGTTATATCGTAATGCTACACGACGTTATACGTTATAACGTATTACCATATAACGATATACGTTATATCGTAATGCTACATAACGTTATACGTTATATCGTAATGCTACACAACGTTATACGTCATAACGTATTACCATATAACGTTATACGTTATATCGTAATGCTACATAACGTTAAACGTTACATAGTAATGCTACATAACGTTATACGTTATATCTTACTGCTACATAACGTTATACGTTATATCATAGTGCTACACAACGTCATACGTTATAACGTATTACCATATAACGTTATACGTTATATCTTACTGCTACATAACGTTATGCGTTATATCGTAATGCTACATAACGTTATACGTTATAACGTAATGCTACACAACGTTATACGTTATATCATAATGCTACATAACGTTATACGTTATAACGTATTACCATATAGCGTTATACGTTATATCGTAATGCTACATAACATTATACGTTATAACGTATTACCACATAACGTTATACGTTACATCGTAATGATAGATGACGTTATACGTTATATCGTAATGCTACACATCGTTATACGTTATAGCGTATTACCATATAACGTTATACGTTATATCGTAATGCTACATAACGTTATACGTTATATCGCAATGCTACATAGCGTTATACGTTATATTGTAATGCTACATATCGTTATATGTTATAACGTATTACCATATAACGTTATACGTTATATCGTAATGCTACATAACGTTACTCGTCACATCGTAATGCTACTTAACGTTATACGTTATATCGTAATGCTACATAACGTTATACGTTATATCGTAACGCTGCATAACGTTAAACGTTACATAGTAATGCTACATAACGTTATACGTTATATCTTACTGCTACATAACGTTATACGTTATATCATAGTGCTACACAACGTTATACGTTATAACGTATTACCATATAACGTTATACGTTACATCTTACTGCTACATAACGTTATGCGTTATATCGTAATGCTACATAACGTTATATGTTATAACGTATTACCATATAACGTTATACGTTACATCGTAATGCTACATAACGTTATACGTTATATCGTAATGCTACATAACGTTATACGTAATATCGTAATGCTACATATCGTTATACGTTATATCGTAATGCTACTTAACGTTATACGTTATATCGTAATGCTACATAACGTTATACGTTATAACGTAATACTAATTAACGTTATACATTATAACGTAATACTACATAACGTTATACGTTATAACGTAATACTATATAACGTTATACGTTATATCGTAATGCTACATAACGTTATACGTTATATCGTAATGCTACACAACGTTATACGTTATAACGTATTACCATATAACGTTATACGTTACATCGTAATGCTACATAACGTAATACGTTATATCGTAATGCTACACGACGTTATACGTTATAACGTATTACCATATAACGATATACGTTATATCGTAATGCTACATAACGTTATACGTTATATCGTAATGCTACACAACGTTATACGTTATAACGTAGTACCATGTAACGTTATACGTTATATCGTAATGCTACATAACGTTATACGTTATATCGTAATGCTACATAACGTTATACGTTATATCGTAATGCTACACAACGTTATACGTTATAACGTAGTACCATATAACGTTATACGTTATATCGTAGTGCTACACAACGTTATACGTTATAACGTATTACCATATAACGTTATACGTTATATCGTAATGCTACATAACGTTATACGTTATATCGTAATGCTACATAACGTTATATGTTATAACGTATTACCATATAACGTTATACGTTATATCGTAATGCTGCATAACGTTATACGTCACATCGTAATGCTACATAACGTTAGACGTTATATCGTAATGCTACATAACGTTATACGTTATAACGTAATGCTACATAACGTTATACGTTATATCGTTATGCTACATAACGTCATGCGTTATATCGTAATGCTACATAACTGTTTACGTTATAACGTAATAGTACATAACGTTATACGATATAACTTAATACTATATAACGATATACCTTATATCGTAATGCTACATAACGTTATACGTTATATCGTAATGCTACATAACGTTATACGTTATAACGTAATGCTTCATAACGTTATACGTTATAACGTAATGCTACATTACGTTATACGTTATATCGTAATGCTACATAACGTTATACGTCATATTTTAATACTACATAACGTTATACGTTATATCGTAATGCTACATAACGTTATACGTTATATCGTAATGCTACATAACGTTATACGTTATATCGTAATGCTACATAACGTTATACGTTATATCGTAATGCTACATAACGTAATACGTTACATCGTACTGCTAACTAACGTTATACGTTATATCCTAATGCTACATAACGTTATACGTTATATCGTAATGCTACATAACGTTATACGTTATATCGTAATACTACATAACGTTATACGTTATATCGTAATGCTACTTAACGTTATACGTTATATCGTAATGCTACATAACGTTATACGTCATATCGTAATGCTACATAACGTTATACGTTATATCGTAATGCTACATAACGTTATACGTTATATCGTAATGCTACATAACGTTATACGTTATAACGTAATACTAATTAACGTTGTACATTATAACGTAATACTACATAACGTTATACGTTATAACGTAATACTATATAATGTTATACGTTATATCGTAATGCTACATAACGTTATACGTTATATCGTAATGCTACACAACGTTATACGTTATAACGTATTACCATATAACGTTATACGTTATATCGTAATGCTACATAACGTTATACGTTATATCGTAATGCTACATAACGTTATATGTTATAACGTATTACCATATAACGATATACGTTATATCGTAATGCTACATAACGTTATACGTTATATCGTAATGCTACACAACGTTATACGTTATAACGTATTACCATATCACGTTATACGTTATATCGTAATGCTACATAACGTTATACGTTATAACGTAATGCTACACAACGTTATACGTTATAACGTATTACAATATAACGTTATACGTTACATCGTAATGCTACATAACGTTTTACGTTATATTGTAATGCTACACAACGTTATACGTTATAACGTATTACCATATATAGTTATACGTTATATCGTAATGCTACATAACGTTATACGTTATATCGTAAAGCTACATAACGTTATACGTTATATCGTAAAGCTAGATAACGTTATATATTATAACGTACTACAGTATCACGTTATACGTTATAACGTATTACCATATCACGTCATACGTTATATCGTAATGCTACATAACGTTATACGTTATAACGTAATACTACATAAATTTATACGTCATAACGTAATACTACATAACGTTATACGTTATAACGTATCACCATATCACGTTATATGTTATAACGTATTACCATATCACGTTATACGTTATATCGTAATGCTACATAACGTTATACGTTATAACGTATTACCATATAACGTTATACGTTATATCGTAATGCTACATAACGTTATACGTTATAACGTATTACCACATAACGTTATACGTTACATCGTAATGATAGATGACGTTATACGTTATATCGTAATGCTACACAACGTTATACGTTATAACGTATTACCATATCACGTTATACGTTATATCGTAATGCTACATAACGTTATACGTTATAACGTAATGCTACACAACGTTATACGTTATAACGTATTACAATATAACGTTATACGTTACATCGTAATGCTACATAACGTTTTACGTTATATTGTAATGCTACACAACGTTATACGTTATAACGTATTACCATATAACGTTATACGTTATATCGTAATGCTACATAATGTTATACGTTATATCGCAATGCTACATAACGTTATACGTTATATCGTAATGCTACATAACGTTATACGTTATATCGTACTGCTAAATAATGTTATACGTTATATCGTAATGCTACATAACGTTATACGTTATATCGTAATGCTACATAACGTTATATGTTATATCGTAATACTACTTAACGTTATACGTTATAACGTATTACCATATAACGATATACGTTATATCGTAAGGCTACATAACGTTATACGTTATATCGCAATGCTACACAACGTTATACGTTATAACGTATTACCATATAACGTTATACGTTATATCGTAATGCTACATAACGTTAAACGTTACATAGTAATGCTACATAACGTTATACGTTATATCTTACTGCTACATAACGTTATACGTTATAACGTAATGCTACATAACGTTATATGTTATAACGTATTACCATATCACGTTATACGTTATAACGTATTACCATATCACGTTATACGTTTTATCGTCATGCTACATAACGTTGTACGTTATAACGTAATGCTACACAACGTTATACGTTATATCGTAATGCTACATAACGTTATACGTTATAACGTAATACTAATTAACGTTATACATTATAACGTAATACTACATAACGTTATACGTTATAACGTAATACTATATAACGTTATACGTTATATCGTAATGCTACATAACGTTATACGTTATATCGTAATGCTACACAACGTTATACGTTATAACGTATTACCATATAACGTTATACGTTACATCGTAATGCTACATAACGTAATACGTTATATCGTAATGCTACACGACGTTATACGTTATAACGTATTACCATATAACGATATACGTTATATCGTAATGCTACATAACGTTATACGTTATATCGTAATGCTACACAACGTTATGCGTTATAACGTAGTACCATGTAACGTTATACGTTATATCGTAATGCTACATAACGTTATACGTTATATCGTAATGCTACATAACGTTATACGTTATATCGTAATGCTACACAACGTTATACGCTATAACGTAGTACCATATAACGTTATACGTTATATCGTAGTGCTACACAACGTTATACGTTATAACGTATTACCATATAACGTTATACGTTATATCGTAATGCTGCATAACGTTATACGTCACATCGTAATGCTACATAACGTTAGACGTTATATCGTAATGCTACATAACGTTATACGTTATAACGTAATGCTACATAACGTTATACGTTATATCGTTATGCTACATAACGCCATGCGTTATATCGTAATGCTACATAACTGTTTACGTTATAACGTAATAGTACATAACGTTATACGATATAACTTAATACTATATAACGATATACCTTATATCGTAATGCTACATAACGTTATACGTTATATCGTAATGCTACATAACGTTATACGTTATAACGTAATGCTACATTACGTTATACGTTATATCGTAATGCTACATAACGTTATACGTCATATTTTAATACTACATAACGTTATACGTTATATCGTAATGCTACATAACGTTATACGTTATATCGTAATGCTACATAACGTTATACGTTATATCGTAATGCTACATAACGTTATACGTTATATCGTAATGCTACATAACGTTATACGTTATAACTTAATACTATATAACGATATACGTTATATCGTAATGCTACTTAACGTTATACGTTATATCGTAATGCTACATAACGTTATACGTTATAACGTAATACTAATTAACGTTATACATTATAACGTAATACTACATAACGTTATACGTTATAACGTAATACTATATAATGTTATACGTTATATCGTAATGCTACATAACGTTATACGTTATATCGTAATGCTACACAACGTTATACGTTATAACGTATTACCATATAACGTTATACGTTATATCGTAATGCTACATAACGTTATACGTTATAACGTATTACCATATAACGTTATACGTTATATCGTAATGCTACATAACGTTATACGTTATATCGTAATGCTACATAACGTTATACGTTATATCGTAGTGCTACACAACGTTATACGTTATAATGTATTACCATATAACGTTATACGTTATATCGTAATGCTACATAACGTTATACGTTATAACGTATTACCATATAACGTTATACGTTATATCGTAATGCTACATAACGTTATACGTTATATCGTAATGCTACATAACGTTATACGTTATATCGTAGTGCTACACAACGTTATACGTTATAATGTATTACCATATAACGTTATACGTTATATCGTAATGCTACATAACGTTATACGTTATATCGTAATGCTACATAACGTTATATGTTATAACGTATTACCATATAACGTTATACGTTATATCGTAATGCTGCATAACGTTATACGTCACATCGTAATGCTACATAACGATATACCTTATATCGTAATGCTACATAACGTTATACGTTATATCGTAATGCTACATAACGTTATACGTTATAACGTAATGCTACATTACGTTATACGTTATATCGTAATGCTACATAACGTTATACGTCATATTTTAATACTACATAACGTTATACGTTATATCGTAATGCTATATAACGTTATACGTTATATCGTGATGCTACATAACGTTATACGTTATATCGTAATGCTACATAACGTTATACGTTATATCGTAATGCTACACAACGTTATACGTTATAACGTATTACCATATAACGTTATACGTTATATCGTAATGCTACATAACGTTATACGTTATATCGTAATGCTACATAACGTTATACGTTATATCGTAATGCTACATAACGTTATACGTTATATCGTAATGCTACATAACGTTATACGTTATATCGTAATGCTACATAACGTTATACGTTACATCGTACTGCTAACTAACGTTATACGTTATATCGTAATGCTACATAACGTTATACGTTATATCGTAATGCTACATAACGTTATACGTTATATCGTAATGCTACATAACGTTATACGTTACATCGTACTGCTAACTAACGTTATACGTTATATTGTAATGCTACATAACGTTATACGTTATATCGTAATGCTACATAAAGTTATACGTTATATCGTAATACTACATAACGTTATACGTTATATCGTAATGCTACTTAACGTTATACGTTACAACGTAATACTACATAACGTTATACGTTATAACGTAATACTATATAACGTTATACGTTATATCGTAATGCTACATAACGTTATACGTTATATCGTAATGCTACACAACGTTATACGTTATAACGTATTACCATATAACGTTATACGTTATATCGTAATGCTACATAACGTTATACGTTATAACGTATTACCATATAACGTTATACGTTACATCGTAATGCTACATAACGTTATACGTTATATCGTAATGCTACATAACGTTATACGTTATATCGTAATGCTACATAACGTTATACGTTATATCGTAATACTACATAACGTTATACGTTATATCCTAATGCTACTTAACGTTATACGTTATATCGTAATGCTACATAACGTTATACGTTATAACGTAATACTAATTAACGTTATACATTATAACGTAATACTACATAACGTTATACGTTATAACGTAATACTATATAACGTTATACGTTATATCGTAATGCTACATAACGTTATACGTTATATCGTAATGCTACACAACGTTATACGTTATAACGTATTATCATATAACGTTATACGTTATATCGTAATGCTACATAACGTTATACGTTATATCGTAATGCTACATAACGTTATACGTTATATCGTAATGCTACATAACGTTATACGTTATATCGTAATGCTACATAACGTTATACGTTGTATCGTAATGCTACATAACGTTATACGTTACATCGTACTGCTAACTAACGTTATACGTTATATGGTAATGCTACATAACGTTATACGTTATATCGTAATGCTACATAAAGTTATACGTTATATCGTAATACTACATAACGTTATACGTTACAACGTAATACTACATAACGTTATACGTTATAACGTAATACTATATAACGTTATACGTTATATCGTAATGCTACATAACGTTATACGTTATATCGTAATGCTACACAACGTTATATGTTATAACGTATTACCATATAACGTTATACGTAATATCGTAATGCTACATAACGTTATACGTTATAACGTATTACCATATAACGTTATACGTTACATCGTAATGCTACATAACGTTATACGTTATATCGTAATGCTTCATAACGTTATACGTTATATCGTAATGCTACATAACTGTTTACGTTATAACGTAATAGTACATAACGTTATACGTTATATCGTAATGCTACATAACGTTATACGTTATAACGTAATACTAATTAACGTTATACGTTATAACGTAATACTACATAACGTTATACGTTGTAACGTAATACTATATAACGTTATACGTTATATCGTAATGCTACATAACGTTATACGTTATATCGTAATGCTACACAACGTTATACGTTATAACGTATTACCATATAACGTTATACGTTACATCGTAATGCTACATAACGTTATACGTTATATCGTAATGCTACACGACGTTATACGTTATAACGTATTACCATATAACGATATACGTTATATCGTAATGCTACATAACGTTATACGTTATATCGTAATGCTACACAACGTTATACGTTATAACGTATTACCATATCACGTTATACGTTATATCGTAATGCTACATAACGTTATACGTTATAACGTATTACAATATAACGTTATACGTTACATCGTAATGCTACATAAGGTTTTACGTTATATTGTAATGCTACACAACGTTATACGTTATAACGTATTACCATATATAGTTATACGTTATATCGTAATGCTACATAACGTTATACGTTATATCGTAAAGCTACATAACGTTATACGTTATATCGTAAAGCTACATAACGTTATATATTATAACGTACTACAGTATTACGTTATACGTTATAACGTATTACCATATCACGTCATACGTTATATCGTAATGCTACATAACGTTATACGTTATAACGTAATACTACATAAATTTATACGTCATAACGTAATACTACATAACGTTATACGTTATAACGTATTACCATATCACGTTATACGTTATAACGTATTACCATATCACGTTATACGTTATATCGTAATGCTACATAACGTTATACGTTATAACGTATTACCATATAACGTTATACGTTATATCGTAATGCTACATAACGTTATACGTTATAACGTATTACCACATAACGTTATACGTTACATCGTAATGATAGATGACGTTATACGTTATATCGTAATGCTACACATCGTTATACGTTATAACGTATTACCATATAACGTTATACGTTATATCGTAATGCTACATAATGTTATACGTTATATCGCAATGCTACATAACGTTATACGTTATATCGTAATGCTACATAACGTTATACGTTATATCGTACTGCTAAATAATGTTATACGTTATATCGTAATGCTACATAACGTTATACGTTATATCGTAATGCTACATAACGTTATACGTTATATCGTAATACTACATAACGTTATACGTTATAACGTATTACCATATAACGATATACGTTATATCGTAAGGCTACATAACGTTATACGTTATATCGTAATGCTACACAACGTTATACGTTATAACGTATTACCATATAACGTTATACGTTATATCGTAATGCTACATACCGTTAAACGTTACATAGTAATGCTACATAACGTTATACGTTATATCTTACTGCTACATAACGTTATACGTTATAACGTAATGCTACATAACGTTATACGTTATATCGTAATGCTACATAACGTTATACGTTATATCGTAATGCTACATAACGTTAAACGTTACATAGTAATGCTACATAACGTTATACGTTATATCTTACTGCTACATAACGTTATAGGTTACATCGTAATGATAGATGACGTTATACGTTATATCGTAATGCTACATAAAGTTATACGTTATATCGTAATACTACATAACGTTATACGTTATATCGTAATGCTACATAACGTTATACGTTATATCGTAATACTACATAACGTTATACGTTATAACGTATTACCATATCACGTTATACGTTATAACGTATTACCATATCACGTTATACGTTATATCGTAATACTACATAACGTTATTCGTTATAACGTAATACTATATAACGTTATACGTTATATCGTAATGCTACATAACGTTATACGTTATATCGTAATGCTACATAACGTTATACGTTATATCGTAATACTACATAACGTTATACGTTATAACGTATTACCATATCACGTTATACGTTATAACGTATTACCATATCACGTTATACGTTATATCGTAATGCTACATAACGTTATACGTTATAACGTATTACCATATAACGTTATACGTTATATCGTAATGCTACATAACGTTATACGTTATAACGTGTTACCATATAACGTTATACGTTATATCGTAATGCTACATAATGTTATACGTTATATCGCAATGCTACATAACGTTATACGTTATATCGTAATGCTACATAACGTTATACGTTATATCGTACTGCTAAATGATGTTATACGTTATATCGTAATGCTACATAACGTTATACGTTATATCGTAATGCTACATAACGTTATACGTTATATCGTAATACTACATAACGTTATACGTTATAACGTATTACCATATAACGATATACGTTATATCGTAATGCTACATAACGTTATACGTTATATCGTAATGCTACACAACGTTATACGTTATAACGTATTACCATATCACGTTATACGTTATATCGTAATGCTACATAACGTTATACGTTATATCGTAATGCTACATAACGTTATACGTTATATCGTACTGCTAAATGATGTTATACGTTATATCGTAATGCTACATAACGTTATACGTTATAACGTATTACCATATAACGATATACGTTATATCGTAAGGCTACATAACGTTATACGTTATATCGTAATGCTACACAACGTTATACGTTATAACGTATTACCATATCACGTTATACGTTATATCGTAATGCTACATAACGTTATACGTTATAACGTAATGCTACACAACGTTATACGTTATAACGTATTACAATATAACGTTATACGTTACATCGTAATGCTACATAACGTTTTACGTTATATTGTAATGCTACACAACGTTATACGTTATAACGTATTACCATATATAGTTATACGTTATATCGTAATGCTACATAACGTTATACGTTATATCGTAAAGCTACATAACGTTATACGTTATATCGTAAAGCTACATAACGTTATATATTATAACGTACTACAGTATCACGTTATACGTTATAACGTATTACCATATCACGTTATACGTTATATCGTAATGCTACATAACATTATACGTTATAACGTAATACTACATAAATTTATACGTCATAACGTAATACTACATAACGTTATACGTTATAACGTATTACCATATCACGTTATACGTTATAACGTATTACCATATCACGTTATACGTTATATTGTAATGCTACATAACGTTATACGTTATAACGTATTACCATATAACGTTATACGTTATATCGTAATGCTACATAACGTTATACGTTATATCGTAATGCTACATAACGTTATACGTTATATCGTAATGCTACATAAAGTTATACGTTATATCGTAATACTACATAACGTTATACGTTATATCGTAATGCTACATAACGTTATACGTTATATCGTAATACTACATAACGTTATACGTTATAACGTATTACCATATCACGTTATACGTTATAACGTATTACCATATCACGTTATACGTTATATCGTAATACTACATAACGTTATTCGTTATAACGTAATACTATATAACGTTATACGTTATATCGTAATGCTACATAACGTTATACGTTATATCGTAATGCTACATAACGTTATACGTTATATCGTAATACTACATAACGTTATACGTTATAACGTATTACCATATCACGTTATACGTTATAACGTATTACCATATCACGTTATACGTTATATCGTAATGCTACATAACGTTATACGTTATAACGTATTACCATATAACGTTATACGTTATATCGTAATGCTACATAACGTTATACGTTATAACGTGTTACCATATAACGTTATACGTTATATCGTAATGCTACATAATGTTATACGTTATATCGCAATGCTACATAACGTTATACGTTATATCGTAATGCTACATAACGTTATACGTTATATCGTACTGCTAAATGATGTTATACGTTATATCGTAATGCTACATAACGTTATACGTTATATCGTAATGCTACATAACGTTATACGTTATATCGTAATACTACATAACGTTATACGTTATAACGTATTACCATATAACGATATACGTTATATCGTAATGCTACATAACGTTATACGTTATATCGTAATGCTACACAACGTTATACGTTATAACGTATTACCATATCACGTTATACGTTATATCGTAATGCTACATAACGTTATACGTTATATCGTAATGCTACATAACGTTATACGTTATATCGTACTGCTAAATGATGTTATACGTTATATCGTAATGCTACATAACGTTATACGTTATAACGTATTACCATATAACGATATACGTTATATCGTAAGGCTACATAACGTTATACGTTATATCGTAATGCTACACAACGTTATACGTTATAACGTATTACCATATCACGTTATACGTTATATCGTAATGCTACATAACGTTATACGTTATAACGTAATGCTACACAACGTTATACGTTATAACGTATTACAATATAACGTTATACGTTACATCGTAATGCTACATAACGTTTTACGTTATATTGTAATGCTACACAACGTTATACGTTATAACGTATTACCATATATAGTTATACGTTATATCGTAATGCTACATAACGTTATACGTTATATCGTAAAGCTACATAACGTTATACGTTATATCGTAAAGCTACATAACGTTATATATTATAACGTACTACAGTATCACGTTATACGTTATAACGTATTACCATATCACGTTATACGTTATATCGTAATGCTACATAACATTATACGTTATAACGTAATACTACATAAATTTATACGTCATAACGTAATACTACATAACGTTATACGTTATAACGTATTACCATATCACGTTATACGTTATAACGTATTACCATATCACGTTATACGTTATATTGTAATGCTACATAACGTTATACGTTATAACGTATTACCATATAACGTTATACGTTATATCGTAATGCTACATAACGTTATACGTTATAACGTATTACCATATAACGTTATACGTTATATCGAAATGCTACATAATGTTATACGTTATATCGCAATGCTACATAACGTTATACGTTATATCGTAATGCTACATAACGTTATACGTTATATCGTACTGCTAAATAATGTTATACGTTATATCGTAATGCTACATAACGTTATACGTTATATCGTAATGCTACATAACGTTATACGTTATATCGTAATACTACATAACGTTATACGTTATAACGTATTACCATATAACGATATACGTTATATCGTAAGGCTACATAACGTTATACGTTATATCGTAATGCTACACAACGTTATACGTTATAACGTATTACCATATAACGTTATACGTTATATCGTAATGCTACATAACGTTAAACGTTACATAGTAATGGTACATAACGTTATACGTTATATCTTACTGCTACATAACGTTATACGTTATAACGTAATGCTACATAACGTTATATGTTATAACGTATTACCATATTACGTTATACGTTATAACGTATTACCATATCACGTTATACGTTATATCGTAATGCTACATAACGTTATACGTTATAACGTAATGCTACACAACGTTATACGTTATATCGTAATGCTATATAACGTTACTTGTCACATCGTAATGCTACATAACGTTATACGTTATATCGTAATGCTACATAAAGTTATACGTTATATCGTAATACTACATAACGTTATACGTTACAACGTAATACTACATAACGTTATACGTTATAACGTAATACTATATAACGCTATACGTTATATCGTAATGCTACATAACGTTATACGTTATATCGTAATGCTACAGAACGTTATATGTTATAACGTATTACCATATAACGTTATACGTTATATCGTAATGCTACATAACGTTATACGTTATAACGTATTACCATATAACGTTATACGTTACATCGTAATGCTACATAACGTTATACGTTATATCGTAATGCTTCATAACGTTATACGTTATATCGTAATGCTACATAGCGTTATACGTTATATCGTAATACTACATAACGTTATACGTTATATCGTAATGCTACTTAACGTTATACGTTATATCGTAATGCTACATAACGTTATACGTTATAACGTAATACTAATTAACGTTATACATTATAACGTAATACTACATAACGTTATACGTTATAACGTAATACTATATAACGTTATACGTTATATCGTAATGCTACATAACGTTATACGTTATATCGTAATGCTACACAACGTTATACGTTATAACGTATTACCATATAACGTTATACGTTATATCGTAATGCTACATAACGTTATACGTTATAACGTATTACCATATAACGTTATACGTTACATCGTCATGCTACATAACGTTATACGTTATATCGTATTGCTACACGACGTTATACGTTATAACGTATTACCATATAACGATATACGTTATATCGTAATGCTACATAACGTTATACGTTATATCGTAATGCTACACAACGTTATACGTTATAACGTATTACCATATCACGTTATACGTTATATCGTAATGCTACATAACGTTATACGTTATAACGTAATGCTACACAACGTTATACGTTATAACGTATTACAATATAACGTTATACGTTACATCGTAATGCTACATAACGTTTTACGTTATATTGTAATGCTACACAACGTTATACGTTATAACGTATTACCATATATAGTTATACGTTATATCGTAATGCTACATAACGTTATACGTTATATCGTAAAGCTACATAACGTTATACGTTATATCGTAAAGCTACATAACGTTATATATTATAACGTACTACAGTATCACGTTATACGTTATAATGTATTACCATATCACGTTATACGTTATATCGTAATGCTACATAACGTTATACGTTATAACGTAATACTACATAAATTTATACGTCATAACGTAATACTACATAACGTTATACGTTATAACGTATTACCATATCACGTTATACGTTATAACGTATTACCATATCACGTTATACGTTATATCGTAATGCTACATAACGTTATACGTTATAACGTATTACCATATAACGTTATACGTTATATCGTAATGCTACATAACGTTATACGTTATAACGTATTACCACATAACGTTATACGTTACATCGTAATGATAGATGACGTTATACGTTATATCGTAATGCTACACATCGTTATACGTTATAACGTATTACCATATAACGTTATACGTTATATCGTAATGCTACATAATGTTATACGTTATATCGCAATGCTACATAACGTTATATGTTATATCGTAATGCTACATAACGTTATACGTTATATCTTACTGCTACATAACGTTATACGTTATAACGTAATGCTACATAACGTTATATGTTATAACGTATTACCATATCACGTTATACGTTATAACGTATTACCATATCACGTTATACGTTATATCGTAATGCTACATAACGTTATACGTTATAACGTAATGCTACACAACGTTATACGTTATATCGTAATGCTACATAACGTTACTTGTCACATCGTAATGCTACATAACGTTATACGTTATATCGTAATGCTACATAACGTTATACGTTATATCGTAATGCTACATAACGTTAAACGTTACATAGTAATGCTACATAACGTTATACGTTATATCTTACTGCTACATAACGTTATAGGTTACATCGTAATGATAGATGACGTTATACGTTATATCGTAATGCTACACATCGTTATATGTTATAACGTATTACCATATAACGTTAAACGTTATATCGTAATGCTACATAACGTTATAAGTTATATCGTAATGCTACATAACGTTATACGTTATATCGTACTGCTAAATAACGTTATACGTTATATCGTAATGCTACACGACGTTATACGTTATAACGTATTACCATATAACGATATACGTTATATCGTAATGCTACATAACGTTATACGTTATATCGTAATGCTACACAACGTTATACGTTATAACGTATTACCATATAACGTTATACGTTATATCGTAATGCTACATAACGTTAAACGTTACATAGTAATGCTACATAACGTTATACGTTATATCTTACTGCTACATAACGTTATACGTTATATCATAGTGCTACACAACGATATACGTTATAACGTATTACCATATAACGTTATACGTTATATATTACGGCTACATAACGTTATGCGTTATATCGTAATGCTACATAACGTTATATGTTATAACGTATTACCATATAACGTTATACGTTATATCTTACTGCTACATAACGTTATGCGCTATATCGTAATGCTACACATCGTTATACGTTACAACGTATTACCATATAACGTTATACGTTATATCGTAATGCTACATAACATTATACGTTATATCGCAATGCTACATAACATTATACGTTATATCGTAATGCTACATAAAGTTATACGTTATATCGTAATACTACATAACGTTATACGTTACAACGTAATACTACATAACGTTATACGTTATAACGTAATACTATATAACGTTATACGTTATATCGTAATGCTACATAACGTTATACGTTATATCGTAATGCTACTCGACGTTATACGTTATAACGTATTACCATATAACGATATACGTTATATCGTAATGCTACATAACGTTATACGTTATATCGTAATGCTACACAACGTTATACGTTATAACGTATTACCATATCACGTTATACGTTATATCGTAATGCTACATAACGTTATATGTTATAACGTAATGCTACACAACGTTATACGTTATAACGTATTACAATATAACGTTATACGTTACATCGTAATGCTACATAACGTTTTACGTTATATTGTAATGCTACAGAACGTTATACGTTATAACGTATTACCATATATAGTTATAGGTTATATCGTAATGCTACATAACGTTATACGTTATATCGTAAAGCTACATAACGTTATACGTTATATCGTAAAGCTACATAACGTTATATATTATAACGTACTACAGTATCACGTTATACGTTATAACGTATTACCATATCACGTTATACGTTATATCGTAATGCTACATAACGTTATACGTTATAACGTAATACTACATAAATTTATACGTCATAACGTATTACTACATAACGTTATACGTTATAACGTATTACCATATCACGTTATACGTTATAACGTATTACCATATCACGTTATACGTTATATCGTAATGCTACATAACGTTATACGTTATAACGTATTACCATATAACGTTATACGTTATATCGTAATGCTACATAACGTTATACGTTATAACGTATTACCACATAACGTTATAAGTTACATCGTAATGATAGATGACGTTATACGTTATATCGTAATGCTACACATCGTTATACGTTATAACGTATTACCATATAACGTTATACGTTATATCGTAATGCTACATAATGTTATACGTTATATCGCAATGCTACATAACGTTATATGATATATCGTAATGCTACATAACGTTATACGTTATATCTTACTGCTACATAACGTTATACGTTATAACGTAATGCTACATAACGTTATATGTTATAACGTATTACCATATCACGTTATACGTTATAACGTATTACCATATCACGTTATACGTTATATCGTAATGCTACATAACGTTATACGTTATAACGTAATGCTACACAACGTTATACGTTATATCGTAATGCTACATAACGTTACTTGTCACATCGTAATGCTACATAACGTTATACGTTATATCGTAATGCTACATAACGTTATACGATAAATCGTAATGCTTCATAACGTTATACGTTATATCGTAATGCTACATAACGTTATACGTTATATCGTAATGCTACATAACGTTATACATTATATCGTACTGCTACATAACGTTATACGTTACGTCGTACTGCTACATAACGTTATACGTTATAATGTAATGCTACACAACGTTATACGTTATATCGTAATGCTACATAACGTTATACGTTATAACGTATTACCATATCACGTTATACGTTATATCGTAATGCTACATAACGTTATATGTTATAACGTAATGCTACACAACGTTATACGTTATAACGTATTACAATATAACGTTATACGTTACATCGTAATGCTACATAACGTTTTACGTTATATTGTAATGCTACAGAACGTTATACGTTATAACGTATTACCATATATAGTTATAGGTTATATCGTAATGCTACATAACGTTATACGTTATATCGTAAAGCTACATAACGTTATACGTTATATCGTAAAGCTACATAACGTTATATATTATAACGTACTACAGTATCACGTTATACGTTATAACGTATTACCATATCACGTTATACGTTATATCGTAATGCTACATAACGTTATACGTTATAACGTAATACTACATAAATTTATACGTCATAACGTATTACTACATAACGTTATACGTTATAACGTATTACCATATCACGTTATACGTTATAACGTATTACCATATCACGTTATACGTTATATCGTAATGCTACATAACGTTATACGTTATAACGTATTACCATATAACGTTATACGTTATATCGTAATGCTACATAACGTTATACGTTATAACGTATTACCACATAACGTTATAAGTTACATCGTAATGATAGATGACGTTATACGTTATATCGTAATGCTACACATCGTTATACGTTATAACGTATTACCATATAACGTTATACGTTATATCGTAATGCTACATAATGTTATACGTTATATCGCAATGCTACATAACGTTATATGATATATCGTAATGCTACATAACGTTATACGTTATATCTTACTGCTACATAACGTTATACGTTATAACGTAATGCTACATAACGTTATATGTTATAACGTATTACCATATCACGTTATACGTTATAACGTATTACCATATCACGTTATACGTTATATCGTAATGCTACATAACGTTATACGTTATAACGTAATGCTACACAACGTTATACGTTATATCGTAATGCTACATAACGTTACTTGTCACATCGTAATGCTACATAACGTTATACGTTATATCGTAATGCTACATAACATTATACGTTATATCGCAATGCTACATAACATTATACGTTATATCGTAATGCTACATAAAGTTATACGTTATATCGTAATACTACATAACGTTATACGTTACAACGTAATACTACATAACGTTATACGTTATAACGTAATACTATATAACGTTATACGTTATATCGTAATGCTACATAACGTTATACGTTATATCGTAATGCTACTCGACGTTATACGTTATAACGTATTACCATATAACGATATACGTTATATCGTAATGCTACATAACGTTATACGTTATATCGTAATGCTACACAACGTTATACGTTATAACGTATTACCATATCACGTTATACGTTATATCGTAATGCTACATAACGTTATATGTTATAACGTAATGCTACACAACGTTATACGTTATAACGTATTACAATATAACGTTATACGTTATATCGTAAAGCTACATAACGTTATACGTTATATCGTAAAGCTACATAACGTTATATATTATAACGTACTACAGTATCACGTTATACGTTATAACGTATTACCATATCACGTTATACGTTATATCGTAATGCTACATAACGTTATACGTTATAACGTAATACTACATAAATTTATACGTCATAACGTATTACTACATAACGTTATACGTTATAACGTATTACCATATCACGTTATACGTTATAACGTATTACCATATCACGTTATACGTTATATCGTAATGCTACATAACGTTATACGTTATAACGTATTACCATATAACGTTATACGTTATATCGTAATGCTACATAACGTTATACGTTATAACGTATTACCACATAACGTTATAAGTTACATCGTAATGATAGATGACGTTATACGTTATATCGTAATGCTACACATCGTTATACGTTATAACGTATTACCATATAACGTTATACGTTATATCGTAATGCTACATAATGTTATACGTTATATCGCAATGCTACATAACGTTATATGATATATCGTAATGCTACATAACGTTATACGTTATATCTTACTGCTACATAACGTTATACGTTATAACGTAATGCTACATAACGTTATATGTTATAACGTATTACCATATCACGTTATACGTTATAACGTATTACCATATCACGTTATACGTTATATCGTAATGCTACATAACGTTATACGTTATAACGTAATGCTACACAACGTTATACGTTATATCGTAATGCTACATAACGTTACTTGTCACATCGTAATGCTACATAACGTTATACGTTATATCGTAATGCTACATAACGTTATACGATAAATCGTAATGCTTCATAACGTTATACGTTATATCCTAATGCTACATAACGTTATACGTTATATCGTAATGCTACATAACGTTATACATTATATCGTACTGCTACATAACGTTATACGTTACGTCGTACTGCTACATAACGTTATACGTTATAACGTAATGCTACACAACGTTATACGTTATATCGTAATGCTACATAACGTTATACGTTATAACGTATTACCATATCACGTTATACGTTATATCGTAATGCTACATAACGTTATATGTTATAACGTAATGCTACACAACGTTATACGTTATAACGTATTACAATATAACGTTATACGTTACATCGTAATGCTACATAACGTTTTACGTTATATTGTAATGCTACAGAACGTTATACGTTATAACGTATTACCATATATAGTTATAGGTTATATCGTAATGCTACATAACGTTATACGTTATATCGTAAAGCTACATAACGTTATACGTTATATCGTAAAGCTACATAACGTTATATATTATAACGTACTACAGTATCACGTTATACGTTATAACGTATTACCATATCACGTTATACGTTATATCGTAATGCTACATAACGTTATACGTTATAACGTAATACTACATAAATTTATACGTCATAACGTATTACTACATAACGTTATACGTTATAACGTATTACCATATCACGTTATACGTTATAACGTATTACCATATCACGTTATACGTTATATCGTAATGCTACATAACGTTATACGTTATAACGTATTACCATATAACGTTATACGTTATATCGTAATGCTACATAACGTTATACGTTATAACGTATTACCACATAACGTTATAAGTTACATCGTAATGATAGATGACGTTATACGTTATATCGTAATGCTACACATCGTTATACGTTATAACGTATTACCATATAACGTTATACGTTATATCGTAATGCTACATAATGTTATACGTTATATCGCAATGCTACATAACGTTATATGATATATCGTAATGCTACATAACCTTATACGTTATATCTTACTGCTACATAACGTTATACGTTATAACGTAATGCTACATAACGTTATATGTTATAACGTATTACCATATCACGTTATACGTTATAACGTATTACCATATCACGTTATACGTTATATCGTAATGCTACATAACGTTATACGTTATAACGTAATGCTACACAACGTTATACGTTATATCGTAATGCTACATAACGTTACTTGTCACATCGTAATGCTACATAACGTTATACGTTATATCGTAATGCTACATAACGTTATACGTTATGTCGTAATGCTACATAACGTTAAACGTTACATAGTAATGCTACATAACGTTATACGTTATATCTTACTGCTACATAACGTTATAGGTTACATCGTAATGATAGATGACGTTATACGTTATATCGTAATGCTACACATCGTTATATGTTATAACGTATTACCATATAACGTTAAACGTTATATCGTAATGCTACATAACGTTATAAGTTATATCGTAATGCTACATAACGTTATACGTTATATCGTACTGCTAAATAACGTTATACGTTATAACGTAATGCTGCATAACGTTATATGTTATAACGTATTACCATATAACGTTATACGTTATATCGTAATGCTACATAACGTTATACGTTATATCGTAATTCTACATAACGTTATACGTTATATCGTAATGCTACATAACGTTATACGTTATATCGTAATGCTACATAACGTTATACGTTATATCGTAATGCTACATAACGTTATACGTTAAATCGTAATGCTACATAACGTTATACGTTAAATCGTAATGCTACATAACGTTATACGATAAATCGTAATGCTTCATAACGTCATACGTTATATCGTAATGCTACATAACGTTATACGTTATATCGTAATGCTACATAACGTTATACATTATATCGTACTGCTACATAACGTTATACGTTACGTCGTACTGCTACATAACGTTATACGTTATATGGTAATGCTACACAACGTTATACGTTATATCGTAATGCTACATAACGTTATACGTTATATCGTACTGCTAAATAACGTTATACGTTACATCGTACTGCTAACTAACGTTATACGTTATATCGTAATGCTACATAACGTTATACGATAAATCGTAATGCTTCATAACGTTATATGTTATATCGTAATGCTACATAACGTTATACGTTATATCGTAATGCTACATAACGTTATACATTATATCGTACTGCTACATAACGTTATACGTTACGTCGTACTGCTACATAACGTTATACGTTATAACGTAATGCTACACAACGTTATACGTTATATCGTAATGCTACATAACGTTATACGTTATAACGTATTACCATATAACGTTATACGTTATATCGTAATGCTACATAACATTATACGTTATAACGTATTACCACATAACGTTATACGTTACATCGTAATGATGGATGACGTTATACGTTATATCGTAATGCTACACTTCGTTATACGTTATAACGTATGACCATATAACGTTATACGTTACATCGTAATGCTACATAACGTTATACGTTATTTCGTAATGCTACACGACGTTATACGTTATAACGTATTAACATATAACGATATACGTTATATCGTAATGCTACATAACGTTATACGTTATATCGTAATGCTACATAACGTTATACGTTACATCATACTGCTAACTAACGTTATACGTTATATCGTAATGCTACATAACGTTATACGTTATAACGTAATACTATATAACGTTATACGCTATATCGTAATGCTACATAACGTTATACGTTATATCGTAATGCTACACAACGTTATACGTTATAACGTATTACCATATAACGTTATACGTTATATCGTAATGCTACATAACGTTATACGTTATAACGTATTACCATATAACGTTATACGTTACATCGTAATGCTACATAACGTTATACGTTATATCGTAATGCGACACGACGTTATACGTTATAACGTATTACCATATAACGATATACGTTATATCGTAATGCTACATAACGTTATACGTTATATCGTAATGCCACACAACGTTATACGTTATAACGTAGTACTATATAACGTTATACGTTATATCGTAATGCTACATAACGTTATACGTTATATCGTAATGCTACATAACGCTATACGTTATATCGTAATGCTACATAACGTTATACGTTATATCGTAGTGCTACACAACGTTATACGTTATATCGTACTGCTAAATAATGTTATACGTTATATCGTAATGCTACATAACGTTATACGTTATATCGTAATGCTACATAACGTTATACGTTATATCGTAATACTACATAACGTTATACGTTATAACGTAATACTATATAACGTTATACGTTATATCGTAATGCTACATAACGTTATACGTTATATCGTAATGCTACACAACGTTATACGTTATAACGTATTACCTTATAACGTTATACGTTACATCGTAATGCTACATAACGTTATACGTTATATCGTAATGCTACACGACGTTATACGTTATAACGTATTACCATATAACGATATACGTTATATCGTAATGCTACATAACGTTATACGTTATATCGTAATGCTACACAACGTTATACGTTATAACGTATTACCATATAACGTTATACGTTATATCGTAATGCTACATAACGTTAAACGTTACATAGTAATGCTACATAACGTTACACGTTATATCCTACTGCTACATAACGTTATACGTTATATCATAGTGCTACACAACGTTATACGTTATAACGTATTACCATATAACGTTATACGTTATATCTTACTGCTACATAACGTTATGCGTTATATCGTAATGCTACATAACGTTATATGTTATAACGTATTACCATATCACGTTATACGTTATAACGTATTACCATATCACGTTATACGTTATATCGTAATGCTACATAACGTTATACGTTATAACGTAATGCTACACAACGTTATACGTTATATCGTAATGCTACATAACGTTATACGTTATAACGTATTACCATATAACGTTATACGTTATATCGTAATGCTACATAACATTATACGTTATAACGTATTACCACATAACGTTATACGTTACATCGTAATGATAGATGACGTTATACGTTATATCGTAATGCTACACATCGTTATACGTTATAACGTATTACCATATAACGTTATACGTTATATCGTAATGCTACATAACGTTATACGTTATATCGCAATGCTACACGACGTTATACGTTATAACGTATTACCATATAACGATATACGTTATATCGTAATGCTACATAACGTTATACGTTATATCGTAATGCTACATAACGTTATACGTTATATCGTAGTGCTACACAACGTTATACGTTATAACGTATTACAATATAACGTTAAACGTTATATCGTAATGCTACATAACGTTATACGTTATATCGTAATGCTACATAACGTTATATGTTATAACGTATTACCATATCACGTTATACGTTATAACGTATTACCATATCACGTTATACGTTATATCGTAATGCTACATAACGTTATACGTTATAACGTAATGCTACACAACGTTATACGTTATAACGTTTTACAATATAACGTTATACGTTACATCGTAATGCTACATAACGTGTTACGTTATATTGTAATGCTACACAACGTTATACGTTATAACGTATTACCATATAAAGTTATACGTTATATCGTAATGCTACATAACGTTATACGTTATATCGTAAAGCTGCATAACGTTATACGTTATATCGTAAAGCTACATAACGTTATATATTATAACGTATTACAGTATCACTTTATACGTTATAACGTATTACCATATCACGTTATACGTTATATCGTAATGCTACATAACGTTATACGTTATAACGTAATACTACATAAATTTATACGTTATAACGTAATACTACATAACGTTATATGTTATAACGTATTACCATATCACGTTATACGTTATAACGTATTACCATATCACGTTATACATTATATCGTAATGCTACATAACGTTATACGTTATAACGTAATGCTACACAACGTTATACGTTATAACGTATTACCATATAACGTTATACGTTATATCGTATAGCTACATAACGTTATATATTATAACGTATTACAGTATCACGTTATACGTTATAACGTATTACCACATAACGTTATACGTTACATCGTAATGATAGATGACGTTATACGTTATATCGTAATGCTACACATCGTTATACGTTATAACGTATTACCATATAACGTTATACGTTATATCGTAATGCTACATAATGTTATACGTTATATCGTAATGCTACATAACGTTATACGTTATAACGTATTACCACATAACGTTATACGTTACATCGTAATGATAGATGACGTTATACGTTATATCGTAATGCTACACATCGTTATACGTTATAACGTATTACCATATAACGTTATACGTTATATCGTAATGCTACATAATGTTATACGTTATATCGTAATGCTACATAACGTTATACGTTATATCGTAATGCTACATAACGTTATACGTTATATCGTACTGCTAAATAATGTTATACGTTATATCGTAATGCTACATAACGTTATACGTTATATCGTAATGCTACATAACGTTATACGTTATATCGTAATACTACATAACGTTATACGTTATAACGTAATACTATATAACGTTATACGTTATATCGTAATGCTACATAACGTTATACGTTATATCGTAATGCTACACAACGTTATACGTTATAACGTATTACCTTATAACGCTATACGTTACATCGTAATGCTACATAACGTTATACGTTATATCGTAATGCTACACGACGTTATACGTTATAACGTATTACCATATAACGATATACGTTATATCGTAATGCTACATAACGTTATACGTTATATCGTAATGCTACACAACGTTATACGTTATAACGTATTACCATATAACGTTATACGTTATATCGTAATGCTACATAACGTTAAACGTTACATAGTAATGCTACATAACGTTACACGTTATATCCTACTGCTACATAACGTTATACGTTATATCATAGTGCTACACAACGTTATACGTTATAACGTATTACCATATAACGTTATACGTTATATCTTACTGCTACATAACGTTATGCGTTATATCGTAATGCTACATAACGTTATATGTTATAACGTATTACCATATCACGTTATACGTTATAACGTATTACCATATCACGTTATACGTTATATCGTAATGCTACATAACGTTATACGTTATAACGTAATGCTACACAACGTTATACGTTATATCGTAATGCTACATAACGTTATACGTTATAACGTATTACCATATAACGTTATACGTTATATCGTAATGCTACATAACATTATACGTTATAACGTATTACCACATAACGTTATACGTTACATCGTAATGATAGATGACGTTATACGTTATATCGTAATGCTACACATCGTTATACGTTATAACGTATTACCATATAACGTTATACGTTATATCGTAATGCTACATAACGTTATACGTTATATCGCAATGCTACACGACGTTATACGCTATAACGTATTACCATATAACGATATACGTTATATCGTAATGCTACATAACGTTATACGTTATATCGTAATGCTACATAACGTTATACGTTATATCGTACTGCTAAATAATGTTATACGTTATATCGTAATGCTACATAACGTTATACGTTATATCGTAATGCTACATAACGTTATACGTTATATCGTAATACTACATAACGTTATACGTTATAACGTAATACTATATAACGTTATACGTTATATCGTAATGCTACATAACGTTATACGTTATATCGTAATGCTACACAACGTTATACGTTATAACGTATTACCTTATAACGCTATACGTTACATCGTAATGCTACATAACGTTATACGTTATATCGTAATGCTACACGACGTTATACGTTATAACGTATTACCATATAACGATATACGTTATATCGTAATGCTACATAACGTTATACGTTATATCGTAATGCTACACAACGTTATACGTTATAACGTATTACCATATAACGTTATACGTTATATCGTAATGCTACATAACGTTAAACGTTACATAGTAATGCTACATAACGTTACACGTTATATCCTACTGCTACATAACGTTATACGTTATATCATAGTGCTACACAACGTTATACGTTATAACGTATTACCATATAACGTTATACGTTATATCTTACTGCTACATAACGTTATGCGTTATATCGTAATGCTACATAACGTTATATGTTATAACGTATTACCATATCACGTTATACGTTATAACGTATTACCATATCACGTTATACGTTATATCGTAATGCTACATAACGTTATACGTTATAACGTAATGCTACACAACGTTATACGTTATATCGTAATGCTACATAACGTTATACGTTATAACGTATTACCATATAACGTTACACGTTATATCGTAATGCTACATAACATTATACGTTATAACCTATTACCACATAACGTTATACGTTACATCGTAATGATAGATGACGTTATACGTTATATCGTAATGCTACACATCGTTATACGTTATAACGTATTACCATATAACGTTATACGTTATATCGTAATGCTACATAACGTTATACGTTATATCGCAATGCTACACGACGTTATACGCTATAACGTATTACCATATAACGATATACGTTATATCGTAATGCTACATAACGTTATACGTTATATCGTAATGCTACATAACGTTATACGTTATATCGTAGTGCTACACAACGTTATACGTTATAACGTATTACAATATAACGTTAAACGTTATATCGTAATGCTACATAACGTTATACATTATATCGTAATGCTACATAACGTTATACGTTATAACGTAATGCTACACAACGTTATACGTTATAACGTATTACCATATAACGTTATACGTTATATCGTATAGCTACATAACGTTATATATTATAACGTATTACAGTATCACGTTATACGTTATAACGTATTACCACATAACGTTATACGTTACATCGTAATGATAGATGACGTTATACGTTATATCGTAATGCTACACATCGTTATACGTTATAACGTATTACCATATAACGTTATACGTTATATCGTAATGCTACATAATGTTATACGTTATATCGTAATGCTACATAACGTTATACGTTATATCGTAATGCTACATAACGTTATACGTTATATCGTACTGCTAAATAATGTTATACGTTATATCGTAATGCTACATAACGTTATACGTTATATCGTAATGCTACATAACGTTATACGTTATATCGTAATACTACATAACGTTATACGTTATAACGTAATACTATATAACGTTATACGTTATATCGTAATGCTACATAACGTTATACGTTATATCGTAATGCTACACAACGTTATACGTTATAACGTATTACCTTATAACGTTATACGTTACATCGTAATGCTACATAACGTTATACGTTATATCGTAATGCTACACGACGTTATACGTTATAACGTATTACCATATAACGATATACGTTATATCGTAATGCTACATAACGTTATACGTTATATCGTAATGCTACACAACGTTATACGTTATAACGTATTACCATATAACGTTATACGTTATATCGTAATGCTACATAACGTTAAACGTTACATAGTAATGCTACATAACGTTACACGTTATATCCTACTGCTACATAACGTTATACGTTATATCATGGTGCTACACAACGTTATACGTTATAACGTATTACCATATAACGTTATACGTTATATCTTACTGCTACATAACGTTATGCGTTATATCGTAATGCTACATAACGTTATATGTTATAACGTATTACCATATCACGTTATACGTTATAACGTATTACCATATCACGTTATACGTTATATCGTAATGCTACATAACGTTATACGTTATAACGTAATGCTACACAACGTTATACGTTATATCGTAATGCTACACAACGTTATACGTTATAACGTATTACCATATAACGTTATACGTTATAACGTATTACCATATAACGTTATACGTTATAACGTATTACCATATCACGTTATACGTTATATCGTAATGCTACATAACGTTATACGTTATATCGCAATGCTACACGACGTTATACGTTATAACGTATTACCATATAACGTTATACGTTACACCGTAATGATAGATGACGTTATACGTTATATCGTAATGCTACACATCGTTATATGTTATAACGTATTACCATATCACGTTATACGTTATAACGTATTACCATATCACGTTATACGTTATATCGTAATGCTACATAACGTTATACGTTATATCGTAATGCTACATAACGTTATACGTTATATCGTAATACTACATAACGTTATACGTTCTAACGTAATACTATATAACGTTATACGTTATATCGTAATGCTACATAACGTTATACGTTATATCGTAATACTACACAACGTTATACGTTATAACGTATTACCTTATAACGTTATACGTTACATCGTAATGCTACATAACGTTATACGTTATATCGTAATGCTACACGACGTTATACGTTATAACGTATTACCATATAACGATATACGTTATATCGTAATGCTACATAACGTTATACGTTATATCGTAATGCTACACAACGTTATACGTTATAACGTATTACCATATAACGTTATACGTTATATCGTAATGCTACATAACGTTAAACGTTACATAGTAATGCTACATAACGTTACACGTTATATCCTACTGCTACATAACGTTATACGTTATATCATAGTGCTACACAACGTTATACGTTATAACGTATTACCATATAACGTTATACGTTATATCTTACTGCTACATAACGTTATGCGTTATATCGTAATGCTACATAACGTTATATGTTATAACGTATTACCATATCACGTTATACGTTATAACGTATTACCATATCACGTTATACGTTATATCGTAATGCTACATAACGTTATACGTTATAACGTAATGCTACACAACGTTATACGTTATATCGTAATGCTACATAACGTTATACGTTATAACGTATTACCACATAACGTTATACGTTACATCGTAATGATAGATGACGTTATACGTTATATCGTAATGCTACACATCGTTATACGTTATAACGTATTACCATATAACGTTATACGTTATATCGTAATGCTACATAACGTTATACGTTATATCGCAATGCTACACGACGTTATACGTTATAACGTATTACCATATAACGATATACGTTATATCGTAATGCTACATAACGTTATACGTTATATCGTAATGCTACACAACGTTATACGTTATAACGTATTACCATATCACGTTATACGTTATAACGTATTACCATATCACGTTATACGTTATATCGCAATGCTACATAACGTTATACGTTATAACGTAATGCTACACAACGTTATACGTTATATCGTAATGCTACATAACGGTATATGTTATATCGCATTACCATATCACGTTATACGTTATAAAGTATTACCATATCACGTTATACGTTATATCGTAATGCTACATAGCGTTATACGTTATAACGTAATGCTACACAACGTTATACGTTATAACGAATTACCATATAGCGTTATACGTTATATCGTAATGCTACATAACGTTATACGTTACATCGTAATGCTACATAACGTTAAACGTTACATAGTAATGCTACATAACGTTATACGTTATATCTTACTGCTACATAACGTTATACGTTACATCGTAATGACAGATGACGTTATACGTTATATCGTAATGCTACACATCGTTATATGTTATAACGTATTACCATATAACGTTATACGTTATATCTTACTGCTACATAACGTTATGCGTTATATCGTAATGCTACATAACGTTATATGTTATAACGTATTACCATATCACGTTATACGTTATAACGTATTACCATATCACGTTATACGTTATATCGTAATGCTACATAACGTTATACGTTATAACGTAATGCTACACAACGTTATACGTTATATCGTAATGCTACATAACGTTATACGTTATAACGTATTACCATATAACGTTATACGTTATATCGTAATGCTACATAACATTATACGTTATAACGTATTACCACATAACGTTATACGTTACATCGTAATGATAGATGACGTTATACGTTATATCGTAATGCTACACATCGTTATACGTTATAACGTATTACCATATAACGTTATACGTTATATCGTAATGCTACATAACGTTATACGTTATATCGCAATGCTACACGACGTTATACGTTATAACGTATTACCATATAACGATATACGTTATATCGTAATGCTACATAACGTTATACGTTATATCGTAATGCTACACAACGTTATACGTTATAACGTATTACCATATAACGTTATACGTTATATCGTAATGCTACATAACGTTAAACGTTACATAGTAATGCTACATAACGTTACACGTTATATCCTACTGCTACATAACGTTATACGTTATATCATAGTGCTACACAACGTTATACGTTATAACGTATTACCATATAACGATATACGTTCTATCTTACTGCTACATAACGTTATGCGTTATATCGTAATGCTACATAACGTTATATGTTATAACGTATTACCATATCACGTTATACGTTATAACGTATTACCATATCACGTTATACGTTATATCGTAATGCTACATAACGTTATACGTTATATCGTAATGCTACACAACGTTATACGTTATAACGTATTACCATATAACGTTATACGTTATATCGTAATGCTACATAACGTTATACTTTATATCGCAATGCTACATAACGTTATACGTTATATCGTAATGCTACATAACGTTATACGTTACATCGTAATGCTACATAACGTTAAACGTTACACAGTAATGCTACATAACGTTATACGTTATATCGTAATGCTACATAACGTTATACGTTATATCGTAATGCTACATAACGGTATATGTTATATCGCATTACCATATCACGTTATACGTTATAACGTATTACCATATAACGTTATACGTTATATCGTAATGCTACATAACGTTAAACGTTACATAGTAATGCTACATAACGTTACACGTTATATCCTACTGCTACATAACGTTATACGTTATATCGTAATGCTACACAACGTTATACGTTATAACGTATTACCATATAACGTTATAGGTTATATCGTAATGCTACACGACGTTATACGTTATAACGTATTACCATATAACGATATACGTTATATCGTAATGCTACATAACGTTATACGTTATATCGTAATGCTACACAACGTTATACGTTATAACGTATTACCATATAACGTTATACGTTATATCGTAATGCTACATAACGTTATACTTTATATCGCAATGCTACATAACATTATACGTTATATTGTAATGCTACATAACGTTATATGTTATAACGTATTACCATATAACGTTATACGTTATATCGTAATGCTACATAACGTTACTCGTCACATCGTAATGCTATATAACGTTATACGTTACATCGTAATGCTGCATAATGTTATACGTTATATCGTAATGCTACACAACGTTATACGTTATAACGTATTACCATATAACGTTATATGATATATCGTAATGCTACATAACGTTATACGTTATATCGTAATGCTACATAACGTTATACGTTATAACGAAATGCTACACAACGTTATACGTTATAACGTATTACCATATAACGTTATATGATATATCGTAATGCTACATAACGTTATACGTTATATCGTAATGCTACATAATGTTATACGTTATATCGTAATGCTACATAACGTTATACGTTATATCGTAATGCTACATAACGTTATACGTTATATCGTACTGCTAAATAACGTTATACGTTATATCGTAATGCTACACGACGTTATACGTTATAACGTATTACCATATAACGATATACGTTATATCGTGATGCTACATAACGTTATACGTTATATCGTAATGCTATACAACATTATACGTTATAACGTATTACCATATAACGTTATACGTTATATCGTAATGCTTCATAACGTTAAACGTTACATAGTAATGCTACATAACGTTATACGTTATATCTTACTGCTACATAACGTTATACGTTATATCATAGTGCTACACAACGTTATACGTTATAACGTATTACCATATAACGTTATACGTTATATCTTACTGCTACATAACGTTATGCGTTATATCGTAATGCTACATAATGTTATACGTTATATCGTAATGCTACATAACGTTACACGTTATATCGTAATGCTACATAACGTTATACGTTATATCGTAATGCTACATGACGTTATACGTTATGACGTAATGTTACACAACGTTATACGTTATATCGTAATGCTACATAACGTTATACGTTATATCGTAATGCTACATAACGTTATACGTTATATCGTAATGCTACATAACGTTATACGTTATATCGTAATGCTACATAACGGTATATGTTATATCGCATTACCATATCACGTTATACGTTATAAAGTATTACCATATCACGTTATACGTTATATCGTAATGCTACATAACGTTATACGTTATAACGTAATGCTACACAACGTTATACGTTATAACGTATTACCATATAACGTTATACGTTATATCGTAATGCTACATAACGTTATACGTTATAACGTATTACGATATAACGTTATACGGTATATCGTAATGCTACATAACGTTACTCGTCACATCGTAATGCTACATAACGTTATACGTTATATCGTAATGCTACATAACGTTATACGTTACATCGTAATGCTACATAACGTTAAACGTTACATAGTAATGCTACATAACGTTATACGTTATATCGTAATGCTACATATCGTTATACGTTATATCGTAATGCTACATAACGGTATATGTTATATCGCATTACCATATCACGTTATACGTTATAACGTATTACCATATAACGTTATACGTTATATCGTAATGCTACATAACGTTATACGTTATAACGTATTACGATATAACGTTATACGGTATATCGTAATGCTACATAACGTTACTCGTCACATCGTAATGCTACATAACGTTATACGTTATATCGTAATGCTACATAACGTTATACGTTATATCGTACTGCTAAATAACGTTATACGTTATATCGTAATGCTACACGACGTTATACGTTATAACGTATTACCATATAACGATATACGTTATATCGTGATGCTACATAACGTTATACGTTATATCGTAATGCTATACAACGTTATACGTTATAACGTATTACCATATAACGTTATACGTTATATCGTAATGCTACATAACATTATACGTTATAACGTATTACCACATAACGTTATACATTACATCGTAATGCTACATAACGTTAAACGTTACATAGTAATGCTACATAACGTTATACGTTATATCGTAATGCTACATAACGTTATACGTTATATCTTACTGCTACATAACGTTATACGTTACATCGTAATGACAGATGACGTTATACGTTATATCGTAATGCTACACATCGTTATATGTTATAACGTATTACCATATAACGTTAAACGTTACATAGTAATGCTACATAACGTTAAACGTTACATAGTAATGCTACATAACGTTATACGTTATATCGTAATGCTACATAACGTTATACGTTATATCTTACTGCTACATAACGTTATACGTTACATCGTAATGACATATGACGTTATACGTTATAACGTATTACCATATAACGATATACGTTATATCGTGATGCTACATAACGTTATACGTTATATCGTAATGCTATACAACGTTATACGTTATAACGTATTACCACATAACGTTATACGTTATATCGTAATGCTACATAACATTATACGTTATAACGTATTACCACATAACGTTATACATTACATCGTAATGCTACATAACGTTAAACGTTACATAGTAACGCTACATAACGTTATACGTTATATCGTAATGCTACATAACGTTATACGTTATATCTTACTGCTACATAACGTTATACGTTACATCGTAATGACAGATGACGTTATACGTTATATCGTAATGCTACACATCGTTATATGTTATAACGTATTACCATATAACGTTAAACGTTACATAGTAATGCTACATAACGTTATACATTATATCGTAATGCTACATAACGTTATACGATATATCGTACTGCTAAATAACGTTATACGTTATATCGTAATGCTACATAACGTTATACGTTATAACGTAATACTACATAACGTTATACGTTATAACGTATGACCATATCACGTTATACGTTATAAAGTAATACTATATAACGTTATACGTTATATCGTAATGCTATACAACGTTATACGTTATAACGTATTACCATATAACGTTATACGTTATAACGTAATGCTACACAACGTTATACGTTATAACGAATTACCATATAACGTTATACGTTATATCGTAATGCTACATAACGTTATACGTTACATCGTAATGCTACATAACGTTAAACGTTACATAGTAATGCTACATAACGTTATACGTTATATCTTACTGCTACATAACGTTATACGTTACATCGTAATGACAGATGACGTTATACGTTATATCGTAATGCTACACATCGTTATATGTTATAACGTATTACCATATAACGTTAAACGTTACATAGTAATGCTACATAACGTTATACGTTATATCGTAATGCTACATAACGTTATACGATATATCGTACGGCTAAATAACGTTATACGTTATATCGTAATGCTACATAACGTTATACGTTATAACGTAATACTACATAACGTTATACGTTATAACGTATGACCATATCACGTTATACGTTATAAAGTAATACTATATAACGTTATATGGTATATCGTAATGCTACATAACGTTATACGTTATATCGTAATGCTACACAACGTTATACGTTATAACGTATTACCATATAACGTTATACGTTATATCGTAATGCTACATAACGTTATACGTTATAACGTATTACGATATAACGTTATACGGTATATCGTAATGCTACATAACGTTACTCGTCACATCGTAATGCTACATAACGTTATACGTTATATCGTAATGCTACATAACGTTATACGTTACATCGTAATGCTACATAACGTTAAACGTTACATAGTAATGCTACATAACGTTATACGTTATATCGTAATGCTACATAACGTTATACGTTATATCGTAATGCTACATAACGGTATATGTTATATCGCATTACCATATCACGTTATACGTTATAACGTATTACCATATAACGTTATACGTTATATCGTAATGCTACATAACGTTATACGTTATAACGTATTACGATATAACGTTATACGGTATATCGTAATGCTGCATAACGTTACTCGTCACATCCTAATGCTACATAACGTTATACGTTATATCGTAATGCTACATAACGTTATACGTTATATCGTACTGCTAAATAACGTTATACGTTATATCGTAATGCTACACGACGTTATACGTTATAACGTATTACCATATAACGATATACGTTATATCGTGATGCTACATAACGTTATACGTTATATCGTAATGCTATACAACGTTATACGTTATAACGTATTACCATATAACGTTATACGTTATATCGTAATGCTACATAACATTATACGTTATAACGTATTACCACATAACGTTATACATTACATCGTAATGCTACATAACGTTAAACGTTACATAGTAATGCTACATAACGTTATACGTTATACCGTAATGCTACATAACGTTATACGTTATATCTTACTGCTACATAACGTTATACGTTACATCGTAATGACAGATGACGTTATACGTTATATCGTAATGCTACACATCGTTATATGTTATAACGTATTACCATATAACGTTAAACGTTACATAGTAATGCTACATAACGTTATACGTTATATCGTAATGCTACATAACGTTATACGATATATCGTACTGCTAAATAACGTTATACGTTATATCGTAATGCTACATAACGTTATACGTTATAACGTAATACTACATAACGTTATACGTTATAACGTATGACCATATCACGTTATACGTTATAAAGTAATACTATATAACGTTATACGTTATATCGTAATGCTACATAACGTTAAACGTTACATAGTAATGCTACATAACGTTATACGTTATATCGTAATGCTACATAACGTTATACGTTATATCTTACTGCTACATAACGTTATACGTTACATCGTAATGACAGATGACGTTATACGTTATAACGTAATGCTACACAACGTTATACGTTATAACGAATTACCATATAACGTTATACGTTATATCGTAATGCTACATAACGTTATACGTTACATCGTAATGCTACATAACGTTAAACGTTACATAGTAATGCTACTTAACGTTATACGTTATATCTTACTGCTACATAACGTTATACGTTACATCGTAATGACAGATGACGTTATACGTTATATCGTAATGCTACACATCGTTATATGTTATAACGTATTACCATATAACGTTAAACGTTACATAGTAATGCTACATAACGTTATACGTTATATCGTAATGCTACATAACGTTATACGATATATCGTACTGCTAAATAACGTTATACGTTATATCGTAATGCTACATAACGTTATACGTTATAACGTAATACTACATAACGTTATACGTTATAACGTATGACCATATCACGTTATACGTTATAAAGTAATACTATATAACGTTATATGTTATATCGTAATGCTACATAACGTTATACGTTATATCGTAATGCTACACAACGTTATACGTTATAACGTATTACCATATAACGTTATAGGTTATATCGTAATGCTACACGACGTTATACGTTATAACGTATTACCATATAACGATATACGTTATATCGTAATGCTACATAACGTTATACGTTATATCGTAATGCTACACAACGTTATACGTTATAACGTATTACCATATATCGTTATACGTTATATCGTAATGCTACATAACGTTAAACGTTACATAGTAATGCTACATAACGTTACACGTTATATCCTACTGCTACATAACGTTATACGTTATATCATAGTGCTACACAACGTTATACGTTATAACGTATTACCATATAACGTTATACGTTATATCTTACTGCTACATAACGTTATGCGTTATATCGTAATGCTACATAACGTTATATGTTATAACGTATTACCATATCACGTTATACGTTATAACGTATTACCATATCACGTTATACGTTATATCGTAATGCTACATAACGTTAAACGTTACATAGTAATGCTACATAACGTTACACGTTATATCCTACTGCTACATAACGTTATACGTTATATCATAGTGCTACACAACGTTATACGTTATAACGTATTACCATATAACGTTATACGTTATATCTTACTGCTACATAACGTTATGCGTTATATCGTAATGCTACATAACGTTATATGTTATAACGTATTACCATATCACGTTATACGTTATAACGTATTACCATATCACGTTATACGTTATATCGTAATGCTACATAACGTTATACGTTATAACGTAATGCTACACAACGTTATACGTTATATCGTAATGCTACATAACGTTATACGTTATAACGTATTACCATATAACGTTATACGTTATTTTCGTAATGCTACATAACATTATACGTTATAACGTATTACCACATAACGTTATACGTTACATCGTAATGATAGATGACGTTATACGTTATATCGTAATGCTACACATCGTTATACGTTATAACGTATTACCATATAACGTTATACGTTATATCGTAATGCTACATAACGTTAAACGTTATATCGCAATGCTACACGACGTTATACGTTATAACGTATTACCATATAACGATATACGTTATATCGTAATGCTACATAACGTTATACGTTATATCGTAATGCTACACAACGTTATACGTTATAACGTATTACCATATAACGTTATACGTTATATCGTAATGCTACATAACGTTAAACGTTACATAGTAATGCTACATAACGTTACACGTTATATCCTATTGCTACATAACGTTATACGTTATATCATGGTGCTACACAACGTTATACGTTATAACGTATTACCATATAACGATATACGTTCTATCTTACTGCTACATAACGTTATGCGTTATATCGTAATGCTACATAACGTTATATGTTATAACGTATTACCATATCACGTTATACGTTATAACGTATTACCATATCACGTTATACGTTATATCGTAATGCTACATAACGTTATACGTTATATCGTAATGCTACACAACGTTATACGTTATAACGTATTACCATATAACGTTATATGTTATATCGTAATGCTACACGACGTTATACGTTATAACGTATTACCATATAACGATATACGTTATATCGTAATGCTACATAACGTTATACGTTATATCGTAATGCTACACAACGTTATACGTTATAACGTATTACCATATAACGTTATACGTTATATCGTAATGCTACATAACGTTATACTTTATATCGCAATGCTACATAACATTATACGTTATATTGTAATGCTACATAACGTTATATGTTATAACGTATTACCATATAACGTTATACGTTATATCGTAATGCTACATAACGTTACTCGTCACATCGTAATGCTATATAACGTTATACGTTACATCGTAATGCTGCATAACGTTATACGTTATATCGTAATGCTACACAACGTTATACGTTGTAACGTATTACCAAATAACGTTATATGATATATCGTAATGCTACATAACGTTACACGTTATATCGTAATGCTACATAACGTTATACGTTATATCGTAATGCTACATAACGTTATACGTTATATCGTAATGCTACATAACGTTATACGTTATATCGTAATGCTACATAACGTTATATGTTATATCGCATTACCATATCACGTTATACGTTATAAAGTATTACCATATCACGTTATACGTTATATCGTAATGCTACATAACGTTATACGTTATAACGAAATGCTACACAACGTTATACGTTATAACGTATTACCATATAACGTTATATGATATATCGTAATGCTACATAACGTTATACGTTATATCGTAATGCTACATAATGTTATACGTTATATCGTAATGCTACATAACGTTATACGTTATATCGTAATGCTACATAACGTTATACGTTATATCGTACTGCTAAATAGCGTTATACGTTATATCGTAATGCTACACGACGTTATACGTTATAACGTATTACCATATAACGATATACGTTATAACGTGATGCTACATAACGTTATACGTTATATCGTAATGCTATACAACATTATACGTTATAACGTATTACCATATAACGTTATACGTTATATCGTAATGCTACATAACGTTAAACGTTACATAGTAATGCTACATAACGTTATACGTTATATCTTACTGCTACATAACGTTATACGTTATATCATAGTGCTACACAACGTTATACGTTATAACGTATTACCATATAACGTTATACGTTATATCTTACTGCTACATACCGTTATGCGTTATATCGTAATGCTACATAACGTTACACGTTATATCGTAATGCTACATAACGTTATACGTTATATCGTAATGCTACATGACGTTATACGTTATAACGTAATGTTACACAACGTTATACGTTATATCGTAATGCTACATAACGTTACACGTTATATCGTAATGCTACATAACGTTATACGTTATATCGTAATGCTACATAACGTTATACGTTATATCGTAATGCTACATAACGTTATACGTTATATCGTAATGCTACATAACGGTATATGTTATATCGCATTACCACATCACGTTATACGTTATAAAGTATTACCATATCACGTTATACGTTACATCGTAATTATAGATGACGTTATACGTTATATCGTAATGCTACACATCGTTATATGTTATAACGTATTACCATATAACGTTAAACGTTACATAGTACTGCTACATAACGTTATACGTTATATCGTCATGCTACATAACGTTATACGTTATATCGTACTGCTAAATAACGTTATACGTTATATCGTAATGCTACATAACGTTATACGTTATATCGTAATGCTACATAACGTTATACGTTACATTGTAATGCTACATAACGTTATACGTTATATCGTAATGCTACACAACGTTATACGTTATAACGTATTACCATATGACGTTATATGATATATCGTAATGCTACATAACGTTATACGTTATATCGTAATACTACATAACGTTATACGTTATAACGTAATACTACATAACGTTATACGTTATAACGTAATACTACATAACGTTATACGTTATAACGTATTACCATATAACGTTATACGATATATCGTAATGCTACATAACGTTATACGTTATATCGTAATGCTACACAACGTTATACGTTATATCGTAATGCTACATAACGTTATACGTTATATCGTAATGCTACATAACGTTATACGTTATATCGTAATGCTACATAACGTTATACGTTATATCGTAGTGCTACACAACGTTATACGTGATAACGTATTACCATATAACGTTATACGTAATATCGTAATGCTACATAACGTTATACGTTATATCGTAATGCTACATAACGTTATATGTTATAATGTATTACCATATCACGTTATACGTTATAACGTATTACGATATAACGTTATACGTTATATCGTAATGCTACATAACGTTATACGTTATATCGTAATGCTACATAATGTTACACGTTATATCGTAATGCTACATAACGTTATACGTTATATCGTAATGCTACATAACGGTATATGTTATATCGCATTACCACATCACGTTATACGTTATAAAGTATTACCATATCACGTTATACGTTACATCGTAATTATAGATGACGTTATACGTTATATCGTAATGCTACACATCGTTATATGTTATAACGTATTACCATATAACGTTAAACGTTACATAGTAATGCTACATAACGTTATACGTTATATCGTCATGCTACATAACGTTATACGTTATATCGTACTGCTAAATAACGTTATACGTTATATCGTAATGCTACATAACGTTATACGTTATATCGTAATGCTACATAACGTTATACGTTACATTGTAATGCTACATAACGTTATACGTTATATCGTAATGCTACACAACGTTATACGTTATAACGTATTACCATATGACGTTATATGATATATCGTAATGCTACATAACGTTATACGTTATATCGTAATACTACATAACGTTATACGTTATAACGTAATACTACATAACGTTATACGTTATAACGTAATACTACATAACGTTATACGTTATAACGTATTACCATATAACGTTATACGATATATCGTAATGCTACATAACGTTATACGTTATATCGTAATGCTACACAACGTTATACGTTATATCGTAATGCTACATAACGTTATACGTTATATCGTAATGCTACATAACGTTATACGTTATATCGTAATGCTACATAACGTTATACGTTATATCGTAGTGCTACACAACGTTATACGTGATAACGTATTACCATATAACGTTATACGTAATATCGTAATGCTACATAACGTTATACGTTATATCGTAATGCTACATAACGTTATATGTTATAATGTATTACCATATCACGTTATACGTTATAACGTATTACGATATAACGTTATACGTTATATCGTAATGCTACATAACGTTATACGTTATATCGTAATGCTACATAATGTTACACGTTATATCGTAATGCTACATAACGTTATACGTTATATCGTAATGCTACATAACGTTATACGTTATATCGTAATGCTACATAACGTTATACGTTATATCGTACTGCTACATAACGTTATATGTTATATCGCATTACCATATCACGTTATACGTTATAACGTATTACCATATCACGTTATACGTTATATCGTAATGCCACATAACGTTATACGTTATAACGTAATGCTACACAACGTTATACGTTATAACTTATTACCATATAACGTTATACGTTACATCGTAATGCTACATAACGTTATACGTTATAACGTATTACAATATAACGTTATATGTTACATCGTAATGCTACATAACGCTATACGTTATATTGTAATGCTACACAACGTTATACGTTATAACGTATTACCATATAACGTTATACGTTATATCGTAATGCCACATAACGTTATACGTTATATAGTAATGCTACATAACGTTATATGTTATAACGTATTACAGTATCACGTTATACGTTATAACGTATTACCATATCACGTTATACGTTATATCGTAATGCTACATAACGTTATACGTTATAACGTAATAATACATAACTTTATACGTTATAACGTAATACTACATAACGTTATACGTTATAACGTATTACTATATCACGTTATACGTTATAACGTATTACCATATCACGTTATACGTTATATCGTAATGCTACATAACGTTATACGTTATATCGTAATGCTACATAACGTTATATGTTATAACGTATTACAGTATCACGTTATACGTTATAACGTATTACCATATCACGTTATACGTTATATCGTAATGCTACATAACGTTATACGTTATAACGTAATAATACATAACTTTATACGTTATAACGTAATACTACATAACGTTATACGTTATAACGTATTACTATATCACGTTATACGTTATAACGTATTACCATATCACGTTATACGTTATATCCTAATGCTACATAACGTTATACGTTATATCGTAATGCTACATAACGTTATATGTTATAACGTATTACAGTATCACGTTATACGTTATAACGTATTACCATATCACGTTAAACGTTATATCGTAATGCTACATAACGTTATACGTTATAACGTAATAATACATAACTTTATACGTTATAACGTAATACTACATAACGTTATACGTTATAACGTATTACTATATCACGTTATACGTTATAACGTATTACCATATCACGTTATACGTTATATCGTAATGCTACATAACGTTATACGTTATATCGTAGTGCTACATAACGTTATACGTTATATCGTAATGCTAAATAACGTTATACGTTATATCGTAATGCAACATAACGTTAAACGTTACATAGTAATGCTACATAACGTTATATCTTATTATATATATATTGTATATATTGTACGTTATATCGTAGTGCTACACATCGTTATACGTTATAACGTATTACCATATAACGTTATACGTTATATCGTAATGCTACATAGCGTCATACGTTATATCGTAATGCTACATAACGTTATACGTTATATCGTAATGCTACATAACGTTATATGTTATAACGTATTACCATATAACGTTATACATTATATCGTAATGCTACATAACGTCAAACGTTATATCGTAATGCTACATAACGTTATACGTTATATCGTAATGCTACATAACGTTATATGTTATAACGTATTACCATATAACGTTATACGTTATATCGTAATGCTACATAACGTTATACGTTATATCGTAATGCTACATAGCGTCATACGTTATATCGTAATGCTACATAACGCTATATGTTATAACGTATTACCATATAACGTTATACGTTATATCGTAATGCTACATAACGTTACTCGTCACATCGTAATGCTACATAATGTTATACGTTATATCGTAATGCTACATAACGTTATACGTTATATCGTAATGCTACATAACGTTAAGCGTTACATAGTAATGCTACATAACGTTATACGTTATATCTTACTGCTACATAACGTTATACGTTACATCGTAATGATAGATGACGTTATACGTTATATCGTAATGCTACACATCGTTATATGTTATAACGTATTACCATATAAAGTTAAACGTTACATAGTAATGCTACATAACGTTATACGTTATATCGTAATGCTACATAACGTTATACGTTATATCGTACTGCTAAATAACGTTATACGTTATATCGTAATGCTACATAACGCTATACGTTACATCGTAATGCTACATAACGTTAAACGTTACATAGTAATGCTACATAACGTTACACGTTATATCCTACTGCTACATAACGTTATACGTTATATCATAGTGCTACACAACGTTATACGTTATAACGTATTACCATATAACGTTATACGTTCTATCTTACTGCTACGTAACGTTATGCGTTATATCGTAATGCTACATAACGTTATATGTTATAACGTATTACAGTATCACGTTATACGTTATAACGTATTACCATATCACGTTAAACGTTATATCGTAATGCTACATAACGTTATACGTTATAACGTAATAATACATAACTTTATACGTTATAACGTAATACTACATAACGTTATACGTTATAACGTATTACTATATCACGTTATACGTTATAACGTATTACCATATCACGTTATACGTTATATCGTAATGCTACATAACGTTATACGTTATATCGTAATGCTACATAACGTTATACGTTATATCGTAATGCTAAATAACGTTATACGTTATATCGTAATGCTACATAACGTTAAACGTTACATAGTAATGCTACATAACGTTATATCTTATTATATATATATTGTATATATTGTACGTTATATCGTAGTGCTACACATCGTTATACGTTATAACGTATTACCATATAACGTTATACGTTATATCGTAATGCTACATAGCGTCATACGTTATATCGTAATGCTACATAACGTTATACGTTATATCGTAATGCTACATAACGTTATATGTTATAACGTATTACCATATAACGTTATACATTATATCGTAATGCTACATAACGTCAAACGTTATATCGTAATGCTACATAACGTTATACGTTATATCGTAATGCTACATAACGTTATATGTTATAACGTATTACCATATAACGTTATACGTTATATCGTAATGCTACATAACGTTATACGTTATATCGTAATGCTACATAGCGTCATACGTTATATCGTAATGCTACATAACGCTATATGTTATAACGTATTACCATATAACGTTATACGTTATATCGTAATGCTACATAACGTTACTCGTCACATCGTAATGCTACATAATGTTATACGTTATATCGTAATGCTACATAACGTTATACGTTATATCGTAATGCTACATAACGTTAAGCGTTACATAGTAATGCTACATAACGTTATACGTTATATCTTACTGCTACATAACGTTATACGTTACATCGTAATGATAGATGACGTTATACGTTATATCGTAATGCTACACATCGTTATATGTTATAACGTATTACCATATAAAGTTAAACGTTACATAGTAATGCTACATAACGTTATACGTTATATCGTAATGCTACATAACGTTATACGTTATATCGTACTGCTAAATAACGTTATACGTTATATCGTAATGCTACATAACGTTATACGTTACATCGTAATGCTACATAACGTTAAACGTTACATAGTAATGCTACATAACGTTACACGTTATATCCTACTGCTACATAACGTTATACGTTATATCATAGTGCTACACAACGTTATACGTTATAACGTATTACCATATAACGTTATACGTTCTATCTTACTGCTACGTAACGTTATGCGTTATATCGTAATGCTACATAACGTTATATGTTATAACGTATTACCATATCACGTTATACGTTATAACGTATTACCATATCACGTTATACGTTATATCGTAATGCTACATAACGTTATACGTTATATCGTAATGCTACACAACGTTATACGTTATAACGTATTACCATATAACGTTATAGGTTATATCGTAATGCTACACGACGTTATACGTTATAACGTATTACCATATAACGATATACGTTATATCGTAATGCTACATAACGTTATACGTTATATCGTAATGCTACACAACGTTATACGTTATAACGTATTACCATATAACGTTATACGTTATATCGTGATGCTACATAACGTTATACTTTATATCGCAATGCTACATAACATTATACGTTATATTGTAATGCTACATAACGTTATATGTTATTACGTATTACCATATAACGTTATACGTTATATCGTAATGCTACATAACGTTACTCGTCACATCGTAATGCTATATAACGTTATACGTTACATCGTAATGCTGCATAACGTTATACGTTATATCGTAATGCTACACAACGTTATACGTTGTAACGTATTACCATATAACGTTATATGATATATCGTAATGCTACGTAACGTTACACGTTATATCGTAATGCTACATAACGTTATACGTTATATCGTAATGCTACATAACGTTATACGTTATATCGTAATGCTACATAACGTTATACGTTATATCGTAATGCTACATAACGGTATATGTTATATCGCATTACCATATCACGTTATACGTTATAAAGTATTACCATATCACGTTATACGTTATATCGTAATGCTACATAACGTTATACGTTATAACGTAATGCTACACAACGTTATACGTTATAACGTATTACCATATAACGTTATACGTTATATCGTAATGCTACATAACGTTATACGTTATAACGTATTACGATATAACGTTATACGGTATATCGTAATGCTACATAACGTTACTCGTCACATCGTAATGCTACATAACGTTATACGTTATATCGTAATGCTACATAACGTTATACGTTACATCGTAATGCTACATAACGTTAAACGTTACATAGTAATGCTACATAACGTTATACGTTATATCGTAATGCTACATAACGTTATACGTTATATCGTAATGCTACATAACGGTATATGTTATATCGCATTACCATATCACGTTATACGTTATAACGTATTACCATATAACGTTATACGTTATATCGTAATGCTACATAACGTTATACGTTATAACGTATTACGATATAACGTTATACCGTATATCGTAATGCTACATAACGTTACTCGTCACATCGTAATGCTACATAACGTTATACGTTATATCGTAATGCTACATAACGTTATACGTTATATCGTACTGCTAAATAACGTTATACGTTATATCGTAATGCTACACGACGTTATACGTTATAACGTATTACCATATAACGATATACGTTATATCGTGATGCTACATAACGTTATACTTTATATCGTAATGCTATACAACGTTATACGTTATAACGTATTACCATATAACGTTATACGTTATATCGTAATGCTACATAACATTATACGTTATAACGTATTACCACATAACGTTATACATTACATCGTAATGCTACATAACGTTAAACGTTACATAGTAATGCTACATAACGTTATACGTTATATCGTAATGCTACATAACGTTATATGTTATAACGTATAACAGTATCACGTTATACGTTATAACGTATTACCATATCACGTTATACGTTATATCGTAATGCTACATAACGTTATACGTTATAACGTAATAATACATAACTTTATACGTTATAACGTAATACTACATAACGTTATACGTTATAACGTATTACTATATCACGTTATACGTTATAACGTATTACCATATCACGTTATACGTAATATCGTAATGCTACATAACGTTATACGTTATATCGTAATGCTACATAACGTTATATGTTATAACGTATTACAGTATCACGTTATACGTTATAACGTATTACCATATCACGTTATACGTTATATCGTAATGCTACATAACGTTATACGTTATAACGTAATATTACATAACTTTATACGTTATAACGTAATACTACATAACGTTATACGTTATAACGTATTACTATATCACGTTATACGTTATAACGTATTACCATATCACGTTATACGTTATATCGTAATGCTACATAACGTTATACGTTATATCGTAATGCTACATAACGTTATACGTTATATCGTAATGCTAAATAACGTTATACGTTATATCGTAATGCTACATAGCGTCATACGTTATATCGTAATGCTACATAACGCTATATGTTATAACGTATTACCATATAACGTTATACGTTATATCGTAATGCTACATAACGTTACTCGTCACATCGTAATGCTACATAATGTTATACGTTATATCGTAATGCTACATAACGTTATACGTTATATCGTAATGCTACATAACGTTAAGCATTACATAGTAATGCTACATAACGTTATACGTTATATCTTACTGCTACATAACGTTATACGTTACATCGTAATGATAGATGACGTTATACGTTATATCGTAATGCTACACATCGTTATATGTTATAACGTATTACCATATAAAGTTAAACGTTACATAGTAATGCTACATAACGTTATACGTTATATCGTAATGCTACATAACGTTATACGTTATATCGTACTGCTAAATAACGTTATACGTTATATCGTAATGCTACATAACGTTATACGTTACATCGTAATGCTACATAACGTTATACGTTATAACATATTTCTACATAACGTTATACGATACATCGTAATGATAGATGACGTTATACGTTATATCGTAATGCTACACATCGTTATACGTTATAACGTATTGCCATATAACGTTATACGATATATCGTAATGCTACATAACGTTATACGTTATATCGTAATGCTACTCAACGTTATACGTTATATCGTAATGCTACATAACGTTATACGTCATATCGTAATGCTACATAACGTTATACGTTATATCGTAATGCTACATAACGTTATACGTTATATCGTAATGCTACATAACGTTATACGTTATATCGTAATACTACATAACGTTATAAGTTATAACGTAATACTACATAACGTTATACGCTATAACGTAATACTACATAACGTTATACGTTATAACGTATTACCATATAACGTTATACGATATATCGTAATGCTACATAACGTTATACGTTATGTCGTAATGCTACACAACGTTATACGTTATATCGTAATGCTACATAACGTTATACGTTATATCGTAATGCTACATAACGTTATACGTTATATCGTAATGCTACATAACGTTATACGTTATATCGTAATGCTACGTAACGTTATATGTTATAACGTATTACCATATAACGTTATACGTTATATCGTAATGCTACATAGCGTCATACGTTATATCGTAATGCTACATAACGTTATACGTTATATCGTAATGCTACATAACGTTATATGTTATAACGTATTACCATATAACGTTATACGTTATATCGTAATGCTACATAACGTTAAACGTTATATCGTAATGTTACATAGCGTCATACGTTATATCGTAATGCTACATAACGCTATATGTTATAACGTATTACCATATAACGTTATACGTTATATCGTAATGCTACATAACGTTACTCGTCACATCGTAATGCTACATAATGTTATACGTTATATCGTAATGCTACATAACGTTATACGTTATATCGTAATGCTACATAACGTTAAGCGTTACATAGTAATGCTACATAACGTTATACGTTATATCTTACTGCTACATAACGTTATACGTTACATCGTAATGATAGATGACGTTATACGTTATATCGTAATGCTACACATCGTTATATGTTATAACGTATTACCATATAAAGTTAAACGTTACATAGTAATGCTACATAACGTTATACGTTATATCTTACTGCTACATAACGTTATACGTTACATCGTAATGATAGATGACGTTATACGTTATATCGTAATGCTACACATCGTTATATGTTATAACGTATTACCATATAAAGTTAAACGTTACATAGTAATGCTACATAACGTTATACGTTATATCGTAATGCTACATAACGTTATACGTTATATCGTACTGCTAAATAACGTTATACGTTATATCGTAATGCTACATAACGTTATACGTTACATCGTAATGCTACATAACGTTATACGTTATAACGTATTTCCACATAACGTTATACGATACATCGTAATGATAGATGACGTTATACGTTATATCGTAATTCTACACATCGTTATACGTTATAACGTATTGCCATATAACGTTATACGATATATCGTAATGCTACATAACGTTATACGTTATATCGTAATGCTACTCAACGTTATACGTTATATCGTAATGCTACATAACGTTATACGTTATATCGTAATGCTACATAACGTTATACGTTATATCGTAATGCTACACAACGTTATACGTTATATCGTAATGCTACATAACGTTATACGTTGTATCGTAATGCTACATAACGTTATACGTTATATCGTAATGCTACATAACGTTATACGTTATATCGTAGTGCTACACAACGTTATACGTGATAACGTATTACCATATAACGTTATACGTTATATCGTAATGCTACATAACGTTATACGTTATATCGTAATGCTACATAACGTTATATGTTATAATGTATTACCATATCACGTTATACGTTATAACGTATAACGATATAACGTTATATCGTAATACTACATAACGTTATACGTTATAACGAAATACTACATAACGTTATACGTTATAACGTAATACTACATAACGTTATACGTTATAACGTATTACCATATCACGTTATACGTTATATCGTAATGCTACATAACGTTATACGTTATATCGTAATGCTACATAACGTTATACGTTATATCGTAATGCTACATAACGTTATACGTTATATCGTAATGCTACATAACCTTAACGTTACATAGTAATGCTACATAACGTTATATCTTATTATATATATATTGTTTATATTGTACGTTATATCTTACTGCTACATAACGTTATACGTTATATCTTAATGCCACATATCGATATACGTTATATCGTAATGCTACATAACGTTATACGTTATAACGTATTACCATATAACGTTATACGTTATATCGTAATGCTACATATCGTTATACGTTATAACGTATTACCACATATCGTTATACGTTACATCGTAATGATAGATGACGTTATACGTTATATCGTAGTGCTACACATCGTTATACGTTATAACGTATTACCATATAACGTTATACGTTATATCGTAATGCTACATAGCGTTATACGTTATATCGTAATGCTACATAACGTTATACGTTATATCGTAATGCTACATAACGTTATATGTTATAACGTATTACAGTTTCACGTTATACGTTATAACGTATTACCACATCACGTTATACGTTATATCGTAATGCTACATAACGTTATACGTTATATCCTAATGCTACATAACGCTATACGTTATATCGTAATGCTACATAACGTTATACGTTATATCGTAATGCTACATAACGTTATACGTTATATCGTACTGCTAAATAACGTTATACGTTATATCGGAATGCTACATTACGTTATACGTTATATCGTAATGCTACATAACGTTATACGTCATATTTTAATGCTACATAACGTTATACGTTATAACGTAATAATACATAACTTTATACGTTATAACGTAATACTACATAACGTTATACGTTATAACGTATTACTATATCACGTTATACGTTATAACGTATTACCATATCACGTTATACGTTATATCGTAATGCTACATAACGTTATACGTTATATCGTAATGCTACATAACGTTATATGTTATAACGTATTACAATATCACGTTATACGTTATATCGTAGTGCTACATAACGTTATACGTTATATCGTAATGCTACATAACGTTATATGTTATAACGTATTACAGTATCACGTTATACGTTATAACGTATTACCATATCACGTTATACGTTATATCGTAATGCTACATAACGTTATACGTTATATCGTAATGCTACATAACGTTATATGTTATAACGTATTACAATATCACGTTATACGTTATATCGTAATGCTACATAACGTTATACGTTATATCGTATTGCTACATAACGTTATATGTTATAACGTATTACTATATCACGTTATACGTTATAACGTATTACCATATCACGTTATACGTTATATCGTAATGCCACATAACGTTATACGTTATAACGTAATGCTACACAACGTTATACGTTATAACGTATTACCATATAACGTTATACGTTATATCGTAATGCTACATAACGTTATACGTTATAACGTATTACAATATAACGTTATATGTTACATCGTAATGCTACATAACGCTATACGTTATATTGTAATGCTACACAACGTTATACGTTATAACGTATTACCATATAACGTTATACGTTATATCGTAATGCCACATAACGTTATACGTTATAACGTAATAATACATAACTTTATACGTTATAACGTAATACTACATAACGTTATACGTTATAACGTATTACTATATCACGTTATACGTTATAACGTATTACCATATCACGTTATACGTTATATCGTAATGCTACATAACGTTATACGTTATATCGTAATGCTACATAACGTTATACGTTATATCGTAATGCTAAATAACGTTATACGTTATAACGTAATAATACATAACTTTATACGTTATAACGTAATACTACATAACGTTATACGTTATAACGTATTACTATATCACGTTATACGTTATAACGTATTACCATATCACGTTATACGTTATATCGTAATGCTACATAACGTTATACGTTATATCGTAATGCTACATAACGTTATATGTTATAACGTATTACATTATCACGTTATACGTTATAACGTATTACCATATCACGTTATACGTTATATCGTAATGCTACATAACGTTATACGTTATAACGTAATAATACATAACTTTATACGTTATAACGTAATACTACATAACGTTATACGTTATAACGTATTACTATATCACGTTATACGTTATAACGTATTACCATATCACGTTATACGTTATATCGTAATGCTACATAACGTTATACGTTATATCGTAATGCTACATAACGTTATACGTTATATCGTAATGCTAAATAACGTTATACGTTATATCGTAATGCTACATAACGTTATATGTTATAACGTATTACAGTATCACGTTATACGTTATAACGTATTACCATATCACGTTATACGTTATATCGTAATGCTACATAACGTTATACGTTATAACGTAATACTACATAACGTTATACGTTATAACGTAATGCTACATAACGTTATACGTTATATCGTAATGCTACATAACGTTATGAGTTATAACGTATTACAACATAACGTTATACGTTACATCGTAATGATAGATGACGTTATACGTTATATCGTAATGCTACACATCGTTATACGTTATGACGTAATACCATATAACGTTATACGTTATATCGTAATGCTACATAACGTTATACGTTATATCGTAATGCTACATGACGTTATACGTTATATCGTAATGCTACATAACGTTATATGTTATTACGTATTACCATATAACGTTATACGTTATATCGTAATGCTACATAACGTTATACGTCACATAGTAATGCTACATAACGTTAGATGTTATATCGTAATGCTACATAACGTTATACGTTATAACGTACTACCATATAACGTTATACGTTATATCGTAATGCTACATAACGTTATACGTTATATCGTAATGCTACATGACGTTATACGTATTATCGTAACGCTACATATCGTTGTACGTTATATCGTAATGCTACATAACGTTATACGTTATATCGTAATGCTACATAACGTTATACGTTATATCGTAATGCTACATAACGTTATACGTTATATCGTAATGCTACATAACGTTATACGTTATATCGTAATGCTACATAACGTTATACGTTATATCGTAATGCTACATAACGTTATGCGTTATAACGTATTACAACATAACGTTATACGTTACATCGTAATGATAGATGACGTTATACGTTATATCGTAATGCTACACTTCGTTATACGTTATGACGTATTACCATATAACGTTATACGTTATATCGTAATGCTACATAACGTTATACGTTATATCGTAATGCTACATGACGTTATACGTTATATCGTAATGCTACATAACGTTATATGTTATTACGTATTACCATATAACGTTATACGTAATATCGTAATGCTACATAACGTTATACGTCACATAGTAATGTTACATAACGTTAGATGTTATATCGTAATGCTACATAACGTTATACGTTATAACGTATTACCATATAACGTTATACGTTATATCGTAATGCTACATAACGTTATACGTTATATCGTAATGCTACATAACGTTATGCGTTATAACGTATTACAACATAACGTTATACGTTACATCGTAATGATAGATGACGTTATACGTTATATCGTAATGCTACACTTCGTTATACGTTATGACGTATTACCATATAACGTTATACGTTATATCGTAATGCTACATAACGTTATACGTTATATCGTAATGCTACATGACGTTATACGTTATATCGTAATGCTACATAACGTTATATGTTATTACGTATTACCATATAACGTTATACGTAATATCGTAATGCTACATAACGTTATACGTCACATAGTAATGTTACATAACGTTAGATGTTATATCGTAATGCTACATAACGTTATACGTTATAACGTATTACCATATAACGTTATACGTTATATCGTAAACGTATATTACATATAACGTTATACGTTATATCGTAATGCTACATAACGTTATGCGTTATAACGTATTACAACATAACGTTATACGTTACATCGCAATGATAGATGACGTTATACGTTATATCGTAATGCTACACATCGTTATACGTTATGACGTATTACCATATAAGGTTATACGTTATATCGTAATGCTACATAACGTTATACGTTATATCGTAATGCTACATGACGTTATACGTTATATCGTAATGCTACATAACGTTATATGTTATTACGTATTAGCATATAACGTTATACGTTATATCGTAATGCTACATAACGTTAAACGTCACATAGTAATGCTACATAACGTTAGATGTTATATCGTAATGCTACATAACGTTATACGTTATAACGTAATGCTACATAACGTTATACGTTATATCGTTATGCTACATAACGTCATGCGTTATATCGTAATGCTACATAACTGTTTACGTTATAACGTAATAGTACATCACGTTATACGATATAACGTAATACTATATAACGATATACCTTATATCGTAATGCTACATAACGTTATACGTTATATCGTAATGCTACATATCGTTATACGTCACATCGTAATGATAGATGGCGTTATACGTTATATCGTAATGCTACATAACGTTAAACGTCACATAGTAATGCTACATAAAGTTATACGTTATAACGTAATGCTACATTACGTTATAAGTTATATCGTAATGCTACATAACGTTATACGTCATATTTTAATGCTACATAACGTTGTACGTTATATCCTAATGCTACATAACGTTATACGATATATCGTAGTGCTACATAACGTTATACGTTATATCGTAATGCTACATAACGTTATACGTTATATCGTAATGCACCATAACGTTATACGTTATATCGTAATGCTACATATCGTTATACGTCACATCGTAATGATAGATGGCGTTATACGTTATATCGTAATGCTACATAACGTTATACGTTATATCGTAATACTAACTTAACGTTATACGTTATAACGTAATACTATATAACGTTATACGTTATATCGTAATGCTACATAACGTTATACGTTATATCGTAATGCTACACAACGTTATACGTTACATCGTAATGATAGATGGCGTTATTCGTTATATCGTAATGCTACATAACGTTATACGTTATATCGTTATGCTACATAACGTTATACGTTATAACGTAATACTAAATAACGTTATACGTTATAACGTAATGCTACATAACGTTATACGTTATAACGTAATACTATATAACGTTATACGTTATATCGTAATGCTACATAACGTTATACGTTATACCCTAATGCTACATAACGTTATACGTTATATCGTAATGCTACATAACGTTATACGTTATATCGTAATACTACATAACGTTATACGTTATAACGTAATACTACATAACGTTATACGTTATAACGTATTACCATATCACGTTATACGTTATAACGTATTACCATATCACGTTACACGTTATAACGTATTACCATGTCACGTTACACGTTATATCGTAATGCTACATAACGTTATACGTTATATCGTAATGCTACATAACGTTATACGGTATATCGTAATGATATATAACGTTATACGTTATATCGTAATGCTACATAACGTTAAACGTTACATAGTAATGCTACATAACGTTATACGTTATATCTTACTGCTACATAACGTTATACGTTATATCGTAATGCTACATATCGTTATACGTTATATCGTAATGCTACATAACGTTATACGTTATATCTTACAGCTACATTACGTTATACGTTATATCGTATTACCATATAACGTTATACGTTATATCGTAATGCTACATAACGTTATACGTTACATCGTAATGCTACATAACGTTATACGTTATATTGTAATGCTACACAACGTTATACGTTATAACGTATTACCATATAACGTTATACGTTATATCGTAATGCTACATAACGTTATACGTTATATCGTAAAGCGACATAACGTTATACGTTATATCGTAATGCTACATAACGTTATATGTTATAACGTATTACAGTATCACGTTATACGTTATAACGTATTACCATATCACGTTATACGTTATATCGTAATGCTACATAACGTTATACGTTATAACGTAGTACTACATAACGTTATACGTTATAACGTAATACTACAAAACGTTATACGTTATAACCTATTACCATATCACGTTATACGTTATAACGTATTACCATGTCACGTTATACGTTATATCGTAATGCTACATAACGTTATACGTTATATCGTAATGCTACATAACGTTATACGGCATATCGTAATGCTACATAACGTTATACGTTATATCGTAATGCTACATAACGTTAAACGTTACATAGTAATGCTACATAACGTTATACGTTATATCTTACTGCTACATAACGTTATACGTTATATCGTAATGCTACATAACGTTATACGTTATAACGTAATGCGGCATAACGTTATACGTTATATCGTAATGCTACACAACGTTATACGTTATATCGTATTGCTACATAACGTTATACGTTGTATCGTAATGCTATATAACGCTATAGGTTGTATCGTAATGCTACATAACGTTATACGTTGTATCGTAATGCTACATAACGTTATACGTTGTATCGTAATGCTACATAACGTTATACGTTGTATCGTAATGCTACATAACGTTATACGTTGTATCGTAATGCTACATAACGTTATACGTTGTATCGTAATGCTACATAACGTTATACGTTATATCTTACTGCTACACAACGTTATACTTTATATCGTAATGCTACATATCGTTATACGTTATATCGTAAAGCTACATAACGTTATACGTTATATCTTACTGCTACATAACGTTATACGTTATATCGTAATGCTACACAACGTTATACGTTATAACGTATTACCATGTGACGTTGTACGTTATATCGTAATGCTACATAACGTTATACGTTATAACGTATTACCACATAACGTTATACGTTACATCGTAATGATAGATGACGTTATACGTTATATCGTAATGCTACACATCGTTATACGTTATAACGTATTACCATATAACGTTATACGTTATATCGTAATGCTACATAACGTTATACGTTATATCGTAATGCTACAAAACGTTATACGTTATAACGTATTACCATATAACGTTATACGTTACATCGTAATGCTACATAACGTTATACGTTATATCGTAATGCTACATAACGTTATACGTTATATCGTAATGCTACACAACCTTATACGTTATATCGTAATGCTACATAACGTTATACGTTATATCGTAATGCTACATGACGTTATACGTTATATCGTAATGCTACATAATGTTATATGTTATAACGTATTACCATATAACGTTATACGTTACATCGTAATGATAGATGACGTTATACGTTATATCGTAATGCTACACATCGTTATACGTTATAACGTATTACCATATAACGTTAAACGTTATATCGTAATGCTACATAACGTTATACGTTATATCGTAATGATACATAACGTTATACGTTATATCGTAATGCTACATTACGTTATACGTTATAACGTATTACCATATAACGTTATACGTTACATCGTAATGCTACATAACGTTATACGTTATATCGTAATGCTACATAACGTTATACTTTATATCGCAATGCTACATATCGTTATACGTTACATCGTAATGCTACATAACGTTATACGTTATATCGTAATGCTACATAACGTTATACTTTATATCGCAATGCTACATATCGTTATACGTTATATCGTAATGCTACATAACGTTATACGTTATATCTTACTGCTACATAACGTTATACGTTATATCGTAATGCTACATAACGTTATACGTTATAACGTAATACTAAATAACGTTATACGTTACATCGTAATGCTACACAACGTTATACGTTATAACGTATTACCATGTAACGTTATACGTTATATCGTAATGCTACATAGCGTTATACGTCATTACGTATTACCACATAACGTTATACGTTACATCGTAATGATAGATGACGTTATACGTTATATCGTAATGCTACACATCGTTATACGTTATAACGTATTACCATATAACGTTATACGTTATATCGTAATGCTACATAACGTTATACGTTATATCGTATTGCTACATAACGTTATACGTTATAACGTATTACCATATAACGTTATACGTTACATCGTAATGCTACATAACGTTATACGTTATATCGTAATGCTACATAACGTTATACGTTATATCGTAATGCTACATAACGTTATACGTTATATCGTAATGCTACATAACGTTATACGTTATATCGTAATGCTACACAACGTTATACGTTGTTTGGTAATGCTACATAACGTTATACGTTATAACGTAATGCGGCATAACGTTATACGTTATATCGTAATGCTACACAACGTTATACGTTATATCGTATTGCTACATAACGTTATACGTTGTATCGTAATGCTATATAGCGTTATAAGTTATATCGTAATGCTCCATAACGTTATACGTTATATCGTAATGCTACATAACGTTATACGTTATATCGTAATGCTACATAACGTTATACGTTATATCTTACTGCTACATAACGTTATACGTTATATCGTAGTGCTACATAACGTTATACGTTATAACGTAATACTAAATAACGTTATACGTTATACCGTAATGCTACACAACGTTATACGTTATAACGTATTACCATGTAACGTTATACGTTATATCGTAATGCTACATAACGTTATACGTTATAACGTATTACCACATAACGTTATACGTTACATCGTAATGATAGATGACGTTATACGTTATATCGTAATGCTACACATCGTTATACGTTATAACGTATTACCATATAACGTTATACGTTATATCGTAATGCTACATAACGTTATACGTTATATCGTAATGCTACAAAACGTTATACGTTATAACGTATTACCATATAACGTTATACGTTACATCGTAATGCTACATAACGTTATACGTTATATCGTAATGCTACATAACGTTATACGTTATATCGTAATGCTACACAACGTTATACGTTATATCGTAATGCTACATAACGTTATACGTTATATCGTAATGCTACATGACGTTATACGTTATATCGTAATGCTACATAACGTTATATGTTATAACGTATTACCATATAACGTTATACGTTATATCGTAATGCTACATAACGTTATACGTTATATCGTAATGCTACATAACGTTATACGTTATAACGTATTACCATATAACGTTATACGTTATATCGTAATGCTACATAGCGTTATACGTTATATCGTAATGCTACACAACGTTATACGTTGTATCGTATTGCTACACAATGTTATACGTTGTATCGTAATGCTATATAACGTTATACGTTGTATCGTAATGCTACATAACGTTATACGTTGTATCGTAATGCTACATAACGTTATACGTTGTATCGCAATGCTACATAACGTTATACGTTGTATCGTAATGCTACATAACGTTATACGTTGTATCGTAATGCTACATAACGTTATACGTTGTATCGTAATGCTACATAACGTTATACGTTATATCGTAATGCTACATAACGTTATATGTTATAACGTATTACAGTATCACGTTATACGTTATAACGTATTACCATATCACGTTATACGTTATATCGTAATGCTACATAACGTTATACGTTATAACGTAATACTACATAACGTTATACGTTATAACGTAATGCTACATAACGTTATACGTTATATCGTAATGCTACATAACGTTATACGTTATATCGTAATGCTACATAACGTTATGCGTTATAACGTATTACAACATAACGTTATACGTTACATCGTAATGATAGATGACGTTATACGTTATAACGTATTACAACATAACGTTATACGTTACATCGTAATGATAGATGACGTTATACGTTATATCGTAATGCTACACATCGTTATACGTTATGACGTAATACCATATAACGTTATACGTTATATCGTAATGCTACATAACGTTATACGTTATATCGTAATGCTACATGACGTTATACGTTATATCGTAATGCTACATAACGTTATATGTTATTACGTATTACCATATAACGTTATACGTTATATCGTAATGCTACATAACGTTATACGTCACATAGTAATGCTACATAACGTTAGATGTTATATCGTAATGCTACATAACGTTATACGTTATAACGTATTACCATATAACGTTATACGTTATATCGTAATGCTACATAACGTTATACGTTATATCGTAATGCTACATGACGTTATACGTATTATCGTAACGCTACATATCGTTGTACGTTATATCGTAATGCTACATAACGTTATACGTTATATCGTAATGCTACATAACGTTATACGTTATATCGTAATGCTACATAACGTTATACGTTATATCGTAATGCTACATAACGTTATACGTTACATCGTAATGCTACATAACGTTATACGTTATATCGTAATGCTACATAACGTTATACTTTATATCGCAATGCTACATATCGTTATACGTTATATCGTAATGCTACATAACGTTATACGTTATATCTTACTGCTACATAACGTTATACGTTATATCGTAATGCTACATAACGTTATACGTTATAACGTAATACTAAATAACGTTATACGTTACATCGTAATGCTACACAACGTTATACGTTATAACGTATTACCATGTAACGTTATACGTTATATCGTAATGCTACATAGCGTTATACGTCATTACGTATTACCACATAACGTTATACGTTACATCGTAATGATAGATGACGTTATACGTTATATCGTAATGCTACACATCGTTATACGTTATAACGTATTACCATATAACGTTATACGTTATATCGTAATGCTACATAACGTTATACGTTATATCGTATTGCTACATAACGTTATACGTTATAACGTATTACCATATAACGTTATACGTTACATCGTAATGCTACATAACGTTATACGTTATATCGTAATGCTACATAACGTTATACGTTATATCGTAATGCTACATAACGTTATACGTTATATCGTAATGCTACATAACGTTATACGTTATATCGTAATGCTACACAACGTTATACGTTGTTTGGTAATGCTACATAACGTTATACGTTATAACGTAATGCGGCATAACGTTATACGTTATATGGTAATGCTACACAACGTTATACGTTATATCGTATTGCTACATAACGTTATACGTTGTATCGTAATGCTATATAGCGTTATAAGTTATATCGTAATGCTCCATAACGTTATACGTTATATCGTAATGCTACATAACGTTATACGTTATATCGTAATGCTACATAACGTTATACGTTATATCTTACTGCTACATAACGTTATACGTTATATCGTAGTGCTACATAACGTTATACGTTATAACGTAATACTAAATAACGTTATACGTTATACCGTAATGCTACACAACGTTATACGTTATAACGTATTACCATGTAACGTTATACGTTATATCGTAATGCTACATAACGTTATACGTTATAACGTATTACCACATAACGTTATACGTTACATCGTAATGATAGATGACGTTATACGTTATATCGTAATGCTACACATCGTTATACGTTATAACGTATTACCATATAACGTTATACGTTATATCGTAATGCTACATAACGTTATACGTTATATCGTAATGCTACAAAACGTTATACGTTATAACGTATTACCATATAACGTTATACGTTACATCGTAATGCTACATAACGTTATACGTTATATCGTAATGCTACATAACGTTATACGTTATATCGTAATGCTACACAACGTTATACGTTATATCGTAATGCTACATAACGTTATACGTTATATCGTAATGCTACATGACGTTATACGTTATATCGTAATGCTACATAACGTTATATGTTATAACGTATTACCATATAACGTTATACGTTATATCGTAATGCTACATAACGTTATACGTTATATCGTAATGCTACATAACGTTATACGTTATAACGTATTACCATATAACGTTATACGTTATATCGTAATGCTACATAGCGTTATACGTTATATCGTAATGCTACACAACGTTATACGTTGTATCGTATTGCTACACAATGTTATACGTTGTATCGTAATGCTATATAACGTTATACGTTGTATCGTAATGCTACATAACGTTATACGTTGTATCGTAATGCTACATAACGTTATACGTTGTATCGCAATGCTACATAACGTTATACGTTGTATCGTAATGCTACATAACGTTATACGTTGTATCGTAATGCTACATAACGTTATACGTTGTATCGTAATGCTACATAACGTTATACGTTATATCGTAATGCTACATAACGTTATATGTTATAACGTATTACAGTATCACGTTATACGTTATAACGTATTACCATATCACGTTATACGTTATATCGTAATGCTACATAACGTTATACGTTATAACGTAATACTACATAACGTTATACGTTATAACGTAATGCTACATAACGTTATACGTTATATCGTAATGCTACATAACGTTATACGTTATATCGTAATGCTACATAACGTTATGCGTTATAACGTATTACAACATAACGTTATACGTTACATCGTAATGATAGATGACGTTATACGTTATAACGTATTACAACATAACGTTATACGTTACATCGTAATGATAGATGACGTTATACGTTATATCGTAATGCTACACATCGTTATACGTTATGACGTAATACCATATAACGTTATACGTTATATCGTAATGCTACATAACGTTATACGTTATATCGTAATGCTACATGACGTTATACGTTATATCGTAATGCTACATAACGTTATATGTTATTACGTATTACCATATAACGTTATACGTTATATCGTAATGCTACATAACGTTATACGTCACATAGTAATGCTACATAACGTTAGATGTTATATCGTAATGCTACATAACGTTATACGTTATAACGTATTACCATATAACGTTATACGTTATATCGTAATGCTACATAACGTTATACGTTATATCGTAATGCTACATGACGTTATACGTATTATCGTAACGCTACATATCGTTGTACGTTATATCGTAATGCTACATAACGTTATACGTTATATCGTAATGCTACATAACGTTATACGTTATATCGTAATGCTACATAACGTTATACGTTATATCGTAATGCTACATAACGTTATACGTTATATCGTAATGCTACATAACGTTATGCGTTATAACGTATTACAACATAACGTTATACGTTACATCGTAATGATAGATGACGTTATACGTTATATCGTAATGCTACACTTCGTTATACGTTATGACGTATTACCATATAACGTTATACGTTATATCGTAATGCTACATAACGTTATACGTTATATCGTAATGCTACATGACGTTATACGTTATATCGTAATGCTACATAACGTTATATGTTATTACGTATTACCATATAACGTTATACGTAATATCGTAATGCTACATAACGTTATACGTCACATAGTAATGTTACATAACGTTAGATGTTATATCGTAATGCTACATAACGTTATACGTTATAACGTATTACCATATAACGTTATACGTTATATCGTAATGCTACATAACGTTTTACCTTATATCGTAATGCTACATAACGTTATGCGTTATAACGTATTACAACATAACGTTATACGTTACATCGCAATGATAGATGACGTTATACGTTATATCGTAATGCTACACATCGTTATACGTTATGACGTATTACCATATAAGGTTATACGTTATATCGTAATGCTACATAACGTTATACGTTATATCGTAATGCTACATGACGTTATACGTTATATCGTAATGCTACATAACGTTATATGTTATAACGTATTAGCATATAACGTTATACGTTATATCGTAATGCTACATAACGTTAAACGTCACATAGTAATGCTACATAACGTTAGATGTTATATCGTAATGCTACATAACGTTATACGTTATAACGTAATGCTACATAACGTTATACGTTATATCGTTATGCTACATAACGTCATGCGTTATATCGTAATGCTACATAACTGTTTACGTTATAACGTAATAGTACATCACGTTATACGATATAACGTAATACTATATAACGATATACCTTATATCGTAATGCTACATAACGTTATACGTTATATCGTAATGCTACATAAAGTTATACGTTATAACGTAATGCTCCATAACGTTATACGTTATATCGTAATGCTACATATCGTTATACGTCACATCGTAATGATAGATGGCGTTATACGTTATATCGTAATGCTACATAACGTTATACGTTATATCGTAATACTAACTTAACGTTATACGTTATAACGTAATACTATATAACGTTATACGTTATATCGTAATGCTACATCACGTTATACGATATAACGTAATACTATATAACGATATACCTTATATCGTAATGCTACATAACGTTATACGTTATATCGTAATGCTACATAAAGTTATACGTTATATCGTAATGCTACATAACGTTATACGTCATATTTTAATGCTACATAACGTTGTACGTTATATCCTAATGCTACATAACGTTATACGATATATCGTAATGCTACATAACGTTATACGTTATATCGTAATGCTACATAACGTTATACGTTATATCGTAATGCTCCATAACGTAATACGTTATATCGTAATGCTACATATCGTTATACGTCACATCGTAATGATAGATGGCGTTATACGTTATATCGTAATGCTACATAACGTTATACGTTATATCGTAATACTAACTTAACGTTATACGGTATAACGTAATACTATATAACGTTATACGTTATATCGTAATGCTACATAACGTTATACGTTATATCGTAATGCTACACAACGTTATACGTTACATCGTAATGATAGATGGCGTTATACGTTATATCGTAATGCTACATAACGTTATACGTTATATCGTAATGCTACATAACGTTATACGTTATAACGTAATACTAAATAACGTTATACGTTATAACGTAATGCTACATAACGTTATACGTTATAACGTAATACTATATAACGTTATACGTTATATCCGTAATGCTACATAACGTTATACGTTATACCCTAATGCTACATAACGTTATACGTTATATCGTAATGCTACATAACGTTATACGTTATATCGTAATACTACATAACGTTATACGTTATAACGTAATACTACATAACGTTATACGTTATAACGTATTACCATATCACGTTATACGTTATAACGTATTACCATGTCACGTTACACGTTATATCGTAATGCTACATAACGTTATACGTTATATCGTAATGCTACATAACGTTATACGGTATATCGTAATGATATATAACGCTATACGTTATATCGTAATGCTACATAACGTTAAACGTTACATAGTAATGCTACATAACGTTATACGTTATATCTTACTGCTACATAACGTTATACGTTATATCGTAATGCTACATATCGTTATACGTTATATCGTAATGCTACATAACGTTATACGTTATATCTTACAGCTACATTACGTTATACGTTATATCGTATTACCATATAACGTTATACGTTATAACGTAATACTAAATAACGTTATACGTTATAACGTAATGCTACATAACGTTATACGTTATAACGTAATACTATATAACGTTATACGTTATATCGTAATGCTACATAACGTTATACGTTATACCCTAATGCTACATAACGTTATACGTTATATCGTAATGCTACATAACGTTATACGTTATATCGTAATACTACATAACGTTATACGTTATAACGTAATACTACATAACGTTATACGTTATAACGTATTACCATATCACGTTATACGTTATAACGTATTATCATGTCACGTTACACGTTATATCGTAATGCTACATAACGTTATACGTTATATCGTAATGCTACATAACGTTAAACGTTACATAGTAATGCTACATAACGTTATACGTTATATCTTACTGCTACATAACGTTATACGTTATATCGTAATGCTACATATCGTTATACGTTATATCGTAATGCTACATAACGTTATACGTTATATCTTACAGCTACATTACGTTATACGTTATATCGTATTACCATATAACGTTATACGTTATATCGTAATGCTACATAACGTTATACGTTACATCGTAATGCTACATAACGTTATACGTTATATTGTAATGCTACACAACGTTATACGTTATAACGTATTACCATATAACGTTATACGTTATATCGTAATGCTACATAACGTTATACGTTATATCGTAAAGCTACATAACGTTATACGTTATATCGTAATGCTACATAACGTTATATGTTATAACGTATTACAGTATCACGTTATACGTTATAACGTATTACCATATCACGTTATACGTTATATCGTAATGCTACATAACGTTATACGTTATAACGTAGTACTACATAACGTTATACGTTATAACGTAATACTACAAAACGTTATACGTTATAACCTATTACCATATCACGTTATACGTTATAACGTATTACCATGTCACGTTATACGTTATATCGTAATGCTACATAACATTATACGTTAAATCGTAATGCTACATAACGTTATACGGCATATCGTAATGCTACATAACGTTATACGTTATATCGTAATGCTACATAACGTTAAACGTTACATAGTAATGCTACATAACGTTATACGTTATATCTTACTGCTACATAACGTTATACTTTATATCGTAATGCTACATATCGTTATACGTTATATCGTAATGCTACATAACGTTATACGTTATATCTTACTGCTACATAACGTTATACGTTATATCGTAATGCTACATAACGTTATACGTTATAACGTAATACTAAATAACGTTATACGTTACATCGTAATGCTACACAACGTTATACGTTATAACGTATTACCATGTAACGTTATACGTTATATCGTAATGCTACATAACGTTATACGTCATAACGTATTACCACATAACGTTATACGTTACATCGTAATGATAGATGACGTTATACGTTATATCGTAATGCTACACATCGTTATACGTTATAACGTATTACCATATAACGTTATACGTTATATCGTAATGCTACATAACGTTATACGTTATATCGTAATGCTACAAAACGTTATACGTTATAACGTATTACCATATAACGTTATACGTTACATCGTAATGCTACATAACGTTATACGTTATATCGTAATGCTTCATAACGTTATACGTTATATCGTAATGCTACACAACGTTATACGTTATATCGTAATGCTACATAACGTTATACGTTATATCGTAATGCTACATGACGTTATACGTTATATCGTAATGCTACATAACGTTATATGTTATAACGTATTACCATATAACGTTATACGTTACATCGTAATGATAGATGACGTTATACGTTATATCGTAATGCTACACATCGTTATACGTTATAACGTATTACCATATAACGTTATACGTTATATCGTAATGCTACATAACGTTATACGTTATATCGTAATGCTACATAACGTTATACGTTATAACGTATTAACATATAGCGTTATACGTTACATCGTAATGCTACATAACGTTATACGTTATATCGTAATGCTACATAACGTTATACGTTATATCGTAATGCTACATTACGTTATACGTTATAACGTATTACCATATAACGTTATACGTTACATCGTAATGCTGCATAACGTTATACGTTATATCGTAATGCTACATAACGTTATACTTTATATCGCAATGCTACATATCGTTATACGTTATATCGTAATGCTACATAACGTTATACGTTATATCTTACTGCTACATAACGTTATACGTTATATCGTAATGCTACATAACGATATACGTTATAACGTAATACTAAATAACGTTATACGTTACATCGTAATGCTACACAACGTTATACGTTATAACGTATTACCATGTAACGTTATACGTTATATCGTAATGCTACATAGCGTTAAACGTCATAACGTATTACCACATAACGTTATACGTTACATCGTAATGATAGATGACGTTATACGTTATATCGTAATGCTACACATCGTTATACGTTATAACGTATTACCATATAACGTTATACGTTATATCGTAATGCTACATAACGTTATACGTTATATCGTAATGCTACATAACGTTATACGTTATAACGTATTACCATATAACGTTATACGTTACATCGTAATGCTACATAACGTTATACGTTATATCGTAATGCTACATAACGTTATACGTTATATCGTAATGCTACATAACGTTATACGTTATATCGTAATGCTACATAACGTTATACGTTATATCGTAATGCTACACAACGTTATACGTTGTTTGGTAATGCTACATAACGTTATACGTTATAACGTAATGCGGCATAACGTTATACGTTATATCGTAATGCTACACAACGTTATACGTTATATCGTATTGCTACATAACGTCAAACGTTGTATCGTAATGCTATATAGCGTTATAAGTTATATCGTAATGCTCCATAACGTTATACGTTATATCGTAATGCTACATAACGTTATACGTTATATCGTAATGCTACATAACGTTATACGTTATATCTTACTGCTACATAACGTTATACGTTATATCGTAATGCTACATAACGTTATACGTTATAACGTAATACTAAATAACGTTATACGTTATATCGTAATGCTACACAACGTTATACGTTATAACGTATTACCATGTAACGTTATACGTTATATCGTAATGCTACATAACATTATACGTTATAACGTATTACCACATAACGTTATACGTTACATCGTAATGATAGATGACGTTATACGTTATATCGTAATGCTACACATCGTTATATGTTATAACGTATTACCATATAACGTTATACGTTATATCGTAATGCTACATAACGTTATACGTTATATCGTAATGCTACAAAACGTTATACGTTATAACGTATTACCATATAACGTTATACGTTACATCGTAATGCTACATAACGTTATACGTTATATCGATAATGCTGCATAACGTTATACGTTATATCGTAATGCTACACAACGTTATACGTTATATCGTAATGCTACATAACGTTATACGTTACATCGTAATGATAGATGACGTTATACGTTATATCGTAATGCTACACATCGTTATACGTTATAACGTATTACCATATAACGTTATACGTTATATCGTAATGCTACATAACGTTATACGTTATAACGTATTACCATATAACGTTATACGTTACATCGTAATGCTACATAACGTTATACGTTATATCGTAATGCTACATAACGTTATACGTTATATCGTAATGCTACATAACGTTATACGTTATATCGTAATGCTACATAACGTTATACGTTATAACGTATTACCATATAGCGTTATACGATACATCGTAATGCTACATAACGTTATACGTTATATCGTAATGCTACATAACGTTATACGTTATATCGTAATGCTACATAACGTTATACGTTATATCGTAATGCTACATAACGTTATACGTTATATCGTAATGCTACACAACGTTATACGTTGTTTGGTAATGCTACATAACGTTATACGTTATAACGTAATACTAAATATCGTTATACGTTATATCGCATTGCTACACAACGTTATACGTTATAACGTATTACCATGTAACGTTATACGTTATATCGTAATGCTACATAACGTTATACGTTATAACGTATTACCACATAACGTTATACGTTACATCGTAATGAATGATGACGTTATACGTTATATCGTAATGCTACACATCGTTATACGTTATAACGTATTACCATATAACGTTATACGTTATATCGTAATGCTACATAACGTTATACGTTATATCGTAATGCTACATAACGTTATACGTTATAACGTATTACCATATAACGTTATACGTAACATCGTAATGCTACATAACGTTATACGTTATATCGTAATGCTACATAACGTTATACGTTATATCGTAATGCTACATAACGTTATACGTTAAAACGTAGTACTATATAACGTTATACGTTATATCGTAATGCTACATAACGTTATACGTTATAACGTAATGCTACATAACGTTATACGTTATAACGTAATAGTACATAACGTTATACGTTATAACGTAATTCTATATAACGTTATACATTATATCGTAATGCTACATATCGTTATACGTTATATCGTAATGCTACACAACGTTATACGTTATATCGTAATGCTTCATAACGTTATACGTTATATCGTAATGCTACATAACGTTATATGTTATATCGTAATGCTACATAACGTTCTAGATAACCCCAATAGCAGCGGAGATACGATCAATAGATTTATTTGGCCCTGAAAATTTAAAAACTATAATTGCTTTTGAGTTGACAGGGAAGAGTGTTAACGTAGGGCAAACCGAACGATCTGCCCTGTATAAGGAATCAAATGTGCAGTATAACGCGCTCCGAAATGTCTTCGTAATCCCAATAGCAGCGGAGATACGATCAATTAGATTTATTTGTGCCTGAATATTTGAATAATATAATTGCATTGCATATGACAGGGCAGAGTGTTCACGTTGGGCAAACCGAACGATATGTCCTGTACAAATGTGGAGTATAACGCGCTTCGAAATGTCTTCGTAACCCCAATAGCAGTGGAGATACGATCAATTAGATTTATTTGGCCTTGAAAATTTAAATAATATAATTGCATTGGATATGACAGGGAAGAGTGTTAACATTATGCAAACCGAACGATGTGTCCTGTATAAAGAATCAAATGTGGAGTATAACGCGCATCGAATTGCCTAGATAACCCCAATAGCAGCGGAGATACGTTCAATTGGATTTATTTGGCCTTGAAAATTAAAAACTATCATTGCTCTTGATTTGACAGGGAAGACAGTTAATGTAGGGCAAACCGAACGATGTGTCCTGTATAAAGAATCAAATGTGGAGTATAACGCGCTGCGAATTGCCTAGATAACCCCAATAGCAGCGGAGATACAATCAATTAGATTAATTTGGCCTTGAAAATTTAAATAATATAATTGCATTGCATATGACAGGGAAGAGTGTTAACGTTGGGCAAACCGAACGATGTGTCCTGTATAAGGAATCAAATGTAGAGTAAAACGCGCATCGAATTGCGTAGAAAACCCCAATAGCAGTGGCGATACGATCAATTAGATTTATTAGACCCTGAAAATTTAAAAACTATAATTGCTTTTGATTTGACAAGGAAGAGTGTTAACGTTGGGCAAACCGAACGATGTGTTCTGTATAAAGAATCAAATGTGGAGTATAACGCGCTTGAAAATGTCTTCGTAACCCCAATAGCAGTGGAGATACGATCAATTAGATTTATTTGGCCTTGAAAATTTAAATAATATAATTGCATTGCATATGACAGGGAAGAGTGTTAACGTTGGGCAAACCGAACGATGTGTCGTGTATAAAGAATCAAATGTGGAGTATAACGCGCCCCGAATTGTCTTCGGAACCCCAATAGCAGCGGAGATACAATCAATTAGATTCATTTGGCCTTGAAAATTTAAATACTATATTTGCATTAGATTTGACACGGGCGAATGTTAACGTAGGGCAAATCGAACGATGTACCCTGTATAAAGAATCAAATGTGGAGTATAACGCGCATCGAATTGCCTAGATAACCACAATAGCAGTGGAGATACGATCAATTAGATTTATTTGGCCCTGAAAATTTAAACACTATAATTGCTTTTGATTTGACAGGGAAGAGTGTTAACGTAGGGCAAACCGAACGATGTGCCCTGTATAAAGAATCAAATGCGGAGTATAACGCGCCCCGAATTGTCTTCGTAATTATAATAGCAGCGGAGATACAATCAATTAGATTTATTTGGCCTTGAAAATTTAAATACTATAATTGCATTAGATTTGACAGGGAAGAGTGTTAATGTTGGGCAAACCGAGCGATGTGTCCTGTATAAAGAATCAAATGTGGAGTATAACGCGCCCCGAATTGTCTTCGTAAACCCAATAGCAGCGGAGATACAATCAATTAGATTTATTTGGCCTTGAAAATTTAAATACTATAATTGCATTAGATTTGACAGGGAAGAATGTTAACGTAGGGCAAACCGAACGATGTGTCCTGTATAAAGAATCAAATGTGGAGCATAACGCGCTTCGAAATGTCTTCGTAACCCCAATAGCAGTGGAGATACGATCAATTAGATTTATTTGGCCTTGAAAATTTAAATAATATAATTGCATTGCATATGACAGGGAAGAGTGTTAACGTTGGGCAAACCGAACGATGTGTCCTGTATAAAGAATCAAATGTGGAGTATGGCGGGCATCGAATTGCCTAGATAACCCCAATAGCAGTGGAGATACGATCAATTAGATTTATTTGGCCCTGAAAATTTAAACACTATAATTGCTTTTGATTTGACAGGGAAGAGTGTTAACGTAGGGCAAACCGATCGATGTGTCCTGTATAAAGAATCAAATGTGGAGTATAAGGCGCTGCGAATTGCCTAGATAACTCCAATAGCAGCGGAGATACGACCAATTAGATTTATTTGGCCTTGAAAATTTAAATAATATAATTGCATTGGATATGACAGGTAAGAGTGTTAACGTTGGGCAAACCGAACGATGTGTCTTGTATAAAGAATCAAATGTGGAGTATAACGCGCTTCGAAATGTCTTCGTAACCCCAATAGCAGTGGAGATACGATCAATTAGATTTATTTGGCCTTGAAAATTTAAATAATATAATTGCATTGCATATGACAGGGAAGAGTGTTAACGTTGGGCAAACCGAACGATGTGTCCTGTATAAAGAATCAAATGTGGAGTATAACGCGCATCGAATTCTATAGATAACCCGAATAGCAGCGGAGATACGATCAATTAGATTTATTTGGCTTTGAAAATTTAAATAATATAATTGTATTGCATATGACAGGGAAGAGAGTTAACGTAGGGCAAACCGAACGTTGTGTCCTGTATAAAGAATCAAATGTGGAGTATAACGCGCTTCGAAATGTCTTCGTAACCCCAATAGCAGTGGAGATACGATCAATTAGATTTATTTGGCCTTGAAAATTTAAATAATATAATTGCATTGCATATGACAGGGAAGAGTGTTAACGTTGGGCAAACCGAACGATGTGTCCTGTATAAAGAATCAAATGTGGAGTATAGCGCGCATCGAATTGCCTAGATAACCCCAATAGCAGTGGAGATACGATCAATTAGATTAATTTGGCCCTGAAAATTTAAACACTATAATTGCTTTTGATTTGACAGGGAAGAGTGTTAACGTAGGGCAAACCGATCGATGTGTCCTGTATAAGGAATCAAATGTGGAGTATAACGCGCTGCGAATTGCCTAGATAACTCCAATAGCAGCGGAGATACGATCAATTAGATTTATTTGGCCTTGAAAATTTAAATAATATAATTGCATTGCATATGACAGGTAAGAGTGCTAACGTTGGGCAAACCGAACGATGTGTCCTGTATAAAGAATCAAATGTGGAGTATAACGCGCCCCGAATTGTCTTCGTAACCGCAATAGCAGCGGAGCTACAATCAATTAGATTTATTTGGCCTTGAAAATTTAAATACTATAATTGCATTAGATTTGACAGGGAAGAATGTTAACGTAGGGCAAACCGATCGATGTGTCCTGTATAAAGAATCAAATGTGGAGTATAACGCGCTGCGAATTGCCTAGATAACCCCAATAGCAGCGGAGATACGATCAATTAGATTTATTTCGCCTTGAAAATTTAAATAATATAATTGCATTGGATATGACAGGTAAGAGTGTTAACATTATGCAAACCGAACGATGTGTCCTGTATAAAGAATCAAATGTGGAGTATAACGCGCATCGAATTGCCTAGATAACCCCAATAGCAGTGGAGATACTATCAATTAGATTAATTTGGCCTTGAAAATTTAAATAATATAATTGCATTGCATATGACAGGGAAGAGTGTTAACGTTGGGCAAACCGAACGATGTGTCCTTTATAAAGAATCAAATGTGGAGCATAACGCGCTTCGAAATGTCTTCGTAACCCCAATAGCAGTGGAGATACGATCAATTAGATTTATTTGGCCTTGAAAATTTAAATAATATAATTGCATTGGATATGACAGGGAAGAGTGTTAACATTATGCAAACCGAACGATGTGTCCTGTATAAAGAATCAAATGTGGAGTATAACGCGCATCGAATTGCCTAGATAACCCCAATAGCAACGGAGATACAATCAATTAGATTTATTTGGCCTTGAAAATTTAAATAATATAATTGCATTGCATATGACAGGGAAGAGTGTTAACGTTGGGCAAACCGAACGATGTGACCTGTATAAAGAATCAAATGTGGAGTATAACGCGCATCGAATTGCCTAGATAACCCGAATAGCAGCGGAGATACGATCAATTAGAATTATTTGGCCTTGAAAATTTAAATAATATAATTGCATTGCATATGACAGGGAAGAGTGTTAACGTTGGGCAAACCGAACGATGTGTCCTGTATAAAGAATCAAATGTGGAGCATAACGCGCTTCGAAATGTCTTCGTAACCCCAATAGCAGTGGAGATACGATCAATTAGATTTATTTGGCCTTGAAAATTTAAATAATATAATTGTATTACATATGACAGGGAAGAGAGTTAAAGTAGGGCAAACCGAACGTTGTGTCCTGTATAAAGAATCAAATGTGGAGTATAGCGCGCCTCTAAATGTCTTCGTAACCCCAATAGCAGTGGAGATAAGATCAATTAGATTTATTGGGCCTTGAAAATTTAAATAATATAATTGCATTGCATATGACAGGGAAGAGTGTTAACTTTGGGCAAACCGAACGATGTGTCCTGTATAAAGAATCAAATGTGGAGTATAACGCGCATCGAATTGCCTAGATAACCCGAATAGCAGTGGAGATACGATCAATTAGATTTATTTGGCCTTGAAAATTTAAATAATATAATTGCATTGCATATGACAGGGAAGAGTGTCAACGTTGGGCAAACCGAACGATGTGACCTGTATAAAGAATCAAATGTGGAGTATAACGCGCATCGAATTGCCTAGATAACCCGAATAGCAGCGGAGATACGATCAATTAGATTTATTTGGCCTTGAAAATATAATAATATAATTGTATTGCATATGACAGGGAAGAGAGTTAACGTAGGGCAAACCGAACGTTGTGTCATGTATAAAGAATCAAATGTGGAGTATAACGCGCTTCGAAATGTCTTCGTAACCCCAATAGCAGTGGAGATAAGATCAATTAGATTTATTTGGCCTTGAAAATTTAAATAATATAATTGCATTGCATATGACAGGGAAGAGTGTTAACGTTGGGCAAACCGAACGATGTGTCCTGTATAAAGAATCAAATGTGGAGTATAGCGCGCATCGAATTGCCTAGATAACCCCAATAGCAGTGGAGATACGATCAATTAGATTTATTTGGCCCTGAAAATTTAAACACTATAATTGCTTTTGATTTGACAGGGAAGAGTGTTAACGTAAGGCAAACCGATCGATGTGTCCTGTATAAAGAATCAAATGTGGAGTATAACGCGCCCCGAATTGTCTTCGTAACCCCAATAGCAGCGGAGATACAATCAATTAGATTTATTTGGCCTTGAAAATTTAAATAATATAATTGCATTGCATATGACAGGGAAGAGTGTTAACGTTGGGAAAACTGAACGATGTGTCCTGTATAAAGAATCAAATGTGGAGTATAACGCGCCCCGAATTGTCTTCGTAACCCCAATAGCAGCGGAGATACAATCAATTAGATTCATTTGGCCTTGAAAATTTAAATACTATAACTGCTTTAGATTTGACAGGGAAGAATTTTAACGTAGGGCAAACCGAACGATGTGCCCTGTATAAAGAATCAAATGTGGAGTATAACGCGCTGCTAATTGCCTAGATAACCCCAATAGCAGCGGAGATACTATCAATTAGATTTATTTCGCCTTGAAAATTTAAATAATATAATTGCATTGGATATGACAGGGAAGAGTGTTAACATTATGCAAACCGAACGATGTGTCCTGTATAAAGAATCAAATGTGGAGTATAACGCGCATCGAATTGCCTAGATTACCCCAATAGCAGTGGAGATACGATCAATTAGATTAATTTGGCCTTGAAAATTTAAATAATATAATTGCATTGCATATGACAGGGAAGAGTGTTAACATTATGCAAACCGAACGATGTGTCCTGTATAAAGAATCAAATGTGGAGTATAACGCGCATCGAATTGCCTAGATAACCCGAATAGCAGCGGAGATACGATCAATTAGATTTATTTGGCCCTGAAAATTTAAACACCATAATTGCATTGCATATGACAGGTAAGAGTGTTAACGTTGGGCAAACCGAACGATGTGTCCTGTATAAAGAATCAAATGTGGAGTATAACGCGCCCCGAATTGTCTTCGTAACCCCAATAGCAGCGGAGCTACAATCAATTTGATTTATTTGGCCTTGAAAATTTAAATACTATAATTGCATTAGATTTGACAGGGAAGAATGTTAACGTAGGGCAAACCGATCGATGTGTCCTGTATAAAGAATCAAATGTGGAGTATAACGCGCTGCGAATTGCCTAGATAACCCCAATAGCAGCGGAGATACAATCAATTAGATTTATTTGGCCTTGAAAATTTAAATAATATAATTGCATTGCATATGACAGGGAAGAGTGTTAACGTTGGGCAAACTGAACGATGTGTCCTGTATAAAGAATCAAATGTGGAGTATAACCGCGCCCCGAATTGTCTTCGTAACCCCAATAGCAGCGGAGATACAATCAATTAGATTCATTTGGCCTTGAAAATTTAAATACTATAACTGCTTTAGATTTGACAGGGAAGAATTTTAACGTAGGGCAAACCGAACGATGTGCCCTGTATAAAGAGTCAAATGTGGAGTATAACGCGCTGCTAATTGCCTAGATAACCCCAATAGCAGCGGAGATACTATCAATTAGATTTATTTCGCTTGAAAATTAAATAATATAATTGCATTGGATATGACAGGGAAGAGTGTTAACATTATGCAAACCGAACGATGTGTCCTGTATAAAGAATCAAATGTGGAGTATAACGCGCATCGAATTGCCTAGATTACCCCAATAGCAGTGGAGATACGATCAATTAGATTAATTTGGCCTTGAAAATTTAAATAATATAATTGCATTGCATATGACAGGGAAGAGTGTTAACATTATGCAAACCGAACGATGTGTCCTGTATAAAGAATCAAATGTGGAGTATAACGCGCATCGAATTGCCTAGATAACCCGAATAGCAGCGGAGATACGATCAATTAGATTTATTTGGCCCTGAAAATTTAAACACCATAATTGCATTGCATATGACAGGTAAGAGTGTTAACGTTGGGCAAACCGAACGATGTGTCCTGTATAAAGAATCAAATGTGGAGTATAACGCGCCCCGAATTGTCTTCGTAACCCCAATAGCAGCGGAGCTACAATCAATTTGATTTATTTGGCCTTGAAAATTTAAATACTATAATTGCATTAGATTTGACAGGGAAGAATGTTAACGTAGGGCAAACCGATCGATGTGTCCTGTATAAAGAATCAAATGTGGAGTATAACGCGCTGCGAATTGCCTAGATAACCCCAATAGCAGCGGAGATACAATCAATTAGATTTATTTGGCCTTGAAAATTTAAATAATATAATTGCATTGCATATGACAGGGAAGAGTGTTAACGTTGGGCAAACTGAACGATGTGTCCTGTATAAAGAATCAAATGTGGAGTATAACGCGCCCCGAATTGTCTTCGTAACCCCCAATAGCAGCGGAGATACAATCAATTAGATTTATTTGGCCTTGAAAATTTAAATACTATAATTGCATTAGATTTGACAGGGAAGAGTGTTAACTTTGGGCAAACCGAACGATGTGTCCTGTATAAAGAATCAAATGTGGAGTATAACGCGCATCGAATTGCCTAGATAACCCGAATAGCAGTGGAGATACGATCAATTAGATTTATTTGGCCCTGAAAATTTAAATAATATAATTGCATTGGATATGACAGGGAAGAGTGTTAACCATTATGCAAACCGAACGATGTGTCCTGTATAAAGAATCAAATGTGGAGTATAACGCGCATCGAATTGCCTAGATAACCCCAATAGCAGTGGAGATACGATCAATTAGATTAATTTGGCCTTGAAAATTTAAATAATATAATTGCATTGCATATGACAGGGAAGAGTGTTAACATTATGCAAACCGACGATGTGTCCTGTATAATGACTCAAATGTGGAGTACAACGCGCATCGAATTGCCTAGATAACCCCAATAGCAGTGGAGATACGATCGATTAGATTTATTTGGCCCTGAAAATTTAAACACTATAATTGGTTTTGATTTGACAGGGAAGAGTGTTAACGTAGGGCAAACCGAACGATGTGCCCTGTATAATGAATCAAATGCGGAGTATAACGCGCCCCGAATTGTCTTCGTAATTCCATAGCAGCGGAGATACGTTCAATTAGATTTATTTGGCCTTGAAAATTAAAAACTATAATTGCTTTTGATTGACAGGAAAGACAGTTAATGTAGGGCAAACCGATCGATGTGCCCTGTATAATGAATCAAATGCGGAGTATAACGCGCCCCGAATTGTCTTCGTAATTCCAATAGCAGCGGAGATACGTTCAATTAGATTTATTTGGCCTTGAAAATTAAAAACTATAATTGCTTTTGATTTGACAGGAAAGACAGTTAATGTAGGGCAAACCGATCGATGTGTCCTGTATAAAGAATCAAATGTGGAGTATAACGCGCTACGAATTGCCTAGATAACCCCAATAGAGCGGAGATACAATCAATTAGATTTATTTGGCCTTGAAAATTTAAATAATATGATTGCATTGCATGTGACAGGGAAGAGTGTTAACGTTGGGCAAACTGAACGATGTGTCCTGTATAAAGAATCAAATGTGGAGTATAACGCGCCCCGAATTGTCTTCGTAACCCCAATAGCAGCGGAGATACAATCAATTAGATTTATTTGGCCTTGAAAATTTAAATACTATAACTGCTTTAGATTTGACAGGGAAGAATGTTAACGTAGGGCAAACCGAACGATGTGCCCTGTATAAGGAATCAAATGTGGGGTATAACGCGCTGCTAATTGCCTAGATAACCCCAATAGCAGCGGAGATACGATCAATTAGATTTATTTCGCCTTGAAAATTTAAATAATATAATTGCATTGGATATGACAGGGAAGAGTGTTAACATTATGCAAACCGAACGATGTGTCCTGTATAAAGAATCAAATGTGGAGTATAACGCGCATCGAATTGCCTAGATAACCCCAATAGCAGTGGAGATACGATCAATTAGATTAATTTGGCCTTGAAAATTTAAATAATATAATTGCATTGCATATGACAGGGAAGAGTGTTAACATTATGCAAACCGAACGATGTGTCCTGTATAATGAATCAAATGTGGAGTACAACGCGCATCGAATTGCCTAGATAACCCCAATAGCAGTGGAGATACGATCGATTAGATTTATTTGGCCCTGACAATTTAAACACTATAATTGGTTTTGATTTGACAGGGAAGAGTGTTAACGTAGGGCAAACCGAACGATGTGCCCTGTATAATGAATCAAATGCGGAGTATAACGCGCCCCGAATTGTCTTCGTAATTCCAATAGCAGCGGAGATACGTTCAATTAGATTTATTTGGCCTTGAAAATTAAAAACTATAATTGCTTTTGATTTGACAGGAAAGACAGTTAATGTAGGGCAAACCGATCGATGTGCCCTGTATAATGAATCAAATGCGGAGTATAACGCGCCCCGAATTGTCTTCGTAATTCCAATAGCAGCGGAGATACGTTCAATTAGATTTATTTGGCCTTGAAAATTAAAAACTATAATTGCTTTTGATTTGACAGGAAAGACAGTTAATGTAGGGCAAACCGATCGATGTGTCCTGTATAAAGAATCAAATGTGGAGTATAACGCGCTACGAATTGCCTAGATAACCCCAATAGAGCGGAGATACAATCAATTAGATTTATTTGGCCTTGAAAATTTAAATAATATAATTGCATTGCATGTGACAGGGAAGAGTGTTAACGTTGGGCAAACTGAACGATGTGTCCTGTATAAAGAATCAAATGTGGAGTATAACGCGCCCCGAATTGTCTTCGTAACCCCAATAGCAGCGGAGATACAATCAATTAGATTTATTTGGCCTTGAAAATTTAAATACTATAACTGCTTTAGATTTGACAGGGAAGAATGTTAACGTAGGGCAAACCGAACGATGTGCCCTGTATAAAGAATCAAATGTGGAGTATAACGCGCTGCTAATTGCCTAGATAACCCCAATAGCAGCGGAGATACGATCAATTAGACTTATTTCGCCTTGAAAATTTAAATAATATAATTGCATTGGATATGACAGGGAAGAGTGTTAACATTATGCAAACCGAACGATGTGTCCTGTATAAAGAATCAAATGTGGAGTATAACGCGCATCGAATTGCCTAGATAACCCCAATAGCAGTGGAGATACGATCAATTAGATTAATTTGGCCTTGAAAATTTAAATAATATAATTGCATTGCATATGACAGGGAAGAGTGTTAACATTATGCAAACCGAACGATGTGTCCTGTATAATGAATCAAATGTGGAGTACAACGCGCATCGAATTGCCTAGATAACCCCAATAGCAGTGGAGATACGATCGATTAGATTTATTTGGCCCTGAAAATTTAAACACTATAATTGGTTTTGATTTGACAGGGAAGAGTGTTAACGTAGGGCAAACCGAACGATGTGCCCTGTATAATGAATCAAATGCGGAGTATAACGCGCCCCGAATTGTCTTCGTAATTCCAATAGCAGCGGAGATACGTTCAATTAGATTTATTTGGCCTTGAAAATTAAAAACTATAATTGCTTTTGATTTGACAGGAAAGACAGTTAATGTAGGGCAAACCGATCGATGTGTCCTGTATAAAGAATCAAATGTGGAGTATAACGCGCTACGAATTGCCTAGATAACCCCAATAGCAGTGGAGATACGACCAATTAGACTTATTTGGCCTTGAAAATTTAAATAATATAAATGCATTGCATATGACAGGGAAGAGTGTTAACGTTGGGCAAACCGAACGATGTGTCCTGTATAAAGAACCAAATGTGGAGTATAACGCGCATCGAATTGCCTAGATAACCCGAATAGCAGCGGAGATACGATCAATTAGATTTATTTGGCCTTGAAAATTTAAATAATATAATTGCATTGCATATGACAGGGAAGAGTGTTAACGTTGGGCAAACCGAACGATGTGTTCTGCATAAAGAATCAAATGTGGAGTATAACGCGCTTGAAAATGTCTTCGTAACCCCAATAGCAGCGGAGATACGATGTATTAGATTTATTTGGCCTTGATAATTTGAATACTATAATTGCATTGGATTTGACAGAGAAGTGAGTTAACATAGGGCAAACCGAACGATGTGCCCTGTATAAAGAATCAAATGTGGAGTGTAACACGTTCCGAAATGTCTTCGTAACCCCAATCGAAGCGGAGATACGTTCAATTAGATTTATTTGGCCTTGAAAATTTAAATAATATAATTGCATTGCATATGACAGGGAAGAGTGTTAACGTTGGGCAAACCGAACGATGTGCCCTGTATAAAGAATCAAATGTGGAGTATAACGCGCTCCGAAATGTCTTTGTAACCCCAATAGCGGCGGAGATACGATCAATTAGATTTATTTGGCCTTGAATACTTAAAAACTATAATTGGATTGGATTTGACAGCGAAAAGAGTTGACCATAGGGCAAACCGAACGATGTGCCCTGTATAAAGAATCAAATGTGGAGTATAACGCGCTTCGAATTGCCCAGATAACCCCAATAGCATTGGAGATACGTTCAATTAGATTTATTTGGCCTTGAATACTTAAAAACTATAATTGCATTGGATATGACAGGGAAGAGTGTTAACGTTGGGAAAACCGAACGATGTGCCCTGTATAAAGAATCAAATGTGGAGTATAACGCGCTTCGAATTGCCCAGATAACCCCAATAGCATTGGAGATACGTTCAATTAGATATATTTGGGCTTTGAAATTCGAAAACGGTAATTGCATTGTATTTGCCGCTGAAACTTTAATCTAGGCTCGAGACTTTCTAATCGCAAACCAAAAAATAACTAATAAAGATGAAAGAAAAATATAAATCGCGGATGCTATTCCCAGTGCACATGGTCGACCAACGATCATTGCGACCGCTGTCCGTTCGCATGTACGTGCTCGAGCAATAAATGTTCTTTTCGAAACCCTCTCCGTACTCTCGCGACCACGACCACGATATTCGAAAAACCAATAGGCAAAGCTCAAGACAAATGGTATACTCCATTCGTGGTGCCTGCTTCAGAGACAATTTTTCAAATCAAATATCCTGAACAGGTTGGACACGCGTAAACGCGGCTACCCGACGAGAGACTGTGCCAACCTGCCCCGCCCTACCTACTTATGGTTAACACTCATGCCAGAAAATATGCTACCTATCCTACCCGGAAACCTATATTTAAAATTAAAAAATGGTAAAACAAGGACAGCAACACATTCACTCCATGGTTCTCAATCATAACCCGGGCGCAAAGGCATACAGTAGAGAGACCTCCCGGGACGCCTCCGACACCCGAGTTCGATATGCAACTTTCACACTCTAAAGTACGTACCAGTTTCCTGAAATCGACTGACGATGACTAGCGACCATTGTATGTATATCATGTAAAGAAATAATTTGTCTAGAATAGATCGTCGTATTTTAATCAATGTAATTATCATTGTAGTTTAATACTGAGATTAGTAATATTATTATTTATAAACCACTTATTAACCCCATTTATTAACACTGTTATTTTCAATGATAATTGGATTCATATTTCCCAATCCATAACTATTTCAAGATTATAATAAATAGCAAAAGCGACGCAATTCCACAGCCTAATCACATACACACGTAGTGGAAAATACGTCGTGCACGATACGCTAACGCAACGTCAGTCGCTGAAAAAATTGTTAAGCTTATAAACTACTCATCATGCCCATTGCCTTCCTCCCATCCAAGAAGCACCTGGACACGTGAGTGAGATTCTGACAATAAACATGGAAGGGGTTAAACCTGAAAATCCTGTGCTAAAAATATGATTAGTCTATCTATTATATTTTGTATCTAACGGGCTAATATTCTTTGACTTTGCAATCTAATTTCATTTCAAATTTACTGTATTATTTTAATGAACAATTAAACTATTAAACTGAATGAAGATAATTAATGAAGAATATACCTATTCATTAAACATAAACTAAGGTTCAATGCAAGTAATACTTATATCAATGAGCAACAATGGACTCTAAATGAACTTTATTACTCGAAATATCCTCAGGCGATATCTTTATCAAAACACATCTTTGAAAACACAAAGAAACGTTCAAAATTTGTTTTGATTCTGAAACCAGCCTGTCGCGAAGTGTTCTCTTGCACGTGAAATTTGATAATATTTATTATAACGGACAGACAAAGTTAAACTTTAACATATACTTTTTATCATGTTCCATATCCCGAATTTTACCGAAATTATACTATTAAGTACACTGTGTATACTAAAATAATAAAACTGCTCCGTACGTAATTCATAAACATAAGTGAATTTCCATATTAACGAAGTCTGAAGGTATCAGACATCTTCACTACAAAATACTTAAACCAAGTCATTTCGTCGTTTATTTCAATACTCATATATATGCTCACATGGATACTTTGTCTTTATAAATATATAGTAATATTGAATATAATTTGATTTTATGAATAATTATAATTAATATATTGTGTAATTTTCAATCATATGCATATATATACTAATCATATCTAATAATATAATGATATAATTATATTATTATCAACATTATACTACTTACACAAAATACTTTATATTGTAATATGTAAATATCATACTTATATATATTATATATATATTATCATCAACATTTAAAAACGCGATGCGCAAGAAAACCTATCCTAAACTATAAATAAAATATAGACAAAAAATGTTACTACTCAAGGGTATAATAAATACCCGCGGTCACTACGCTCGTCAAAAGTTCTACGTATACAACCAGTCACCCGTGTCGATTCGGACCTTTCATCCTTCCACATGATTGAGTGACCGGAGGAACAAAAACACATGCAACTCACGATTAAATGTGAAGTATGTTGTCCTGGATGTTGTTCGAATCCAAGGGAATTCGTCATCAAGCCATCATCAAATTGGAATCGTCGAATTCAATGGAAAAAAACTATAACAAGGCATAGAATATTCTAATTTACTCGTAGTGACGGTGTTAATTACTTTAAAAGTTTGAAATAATAGAAGACTAATTTCTATTAAATAAAATTTTTTAATAATAATATTCAATTTAAGAATGAAAAATTTACAAGTTTTCAAATCTTCAATCAAATTTTATTTTTTAAACTATCTAACAATTATTTATTTTAATTATTAAATGAAATATAAGGAATCGACTTAAATAAAATACAAAATACATAGTTACTTACATTTTTGGCTTTTGAAACACCACTAGGTCTTTTCCAAGAAACAGGAAGAAGGGAAAGAAGTGACATACCTTTAACAAAATATGAATCATTATAATTTGTTTTGAGAAATGCGATGGTTGATCAAAAAATTTAACATAATAAAATATGAAACTCTATGAGGACTTGAAACTTTAATAGCAAAAGAAATTAAAATTATAATAAACTCTAATTAAGATTGAAATTGAAATGCTAATATAAAAATTTAAAACTAGATTTTAGTTTTTAATTAATAACAATTACAGCGAAATACAAGGAATAAAGTTAATAAAATACAAAGAGTGAAGATTCTTACATGCTCAAATTTGAAACACCGCTGCATCCTTCCCAAAGAAGAAGAAAAAAATGGAAGTTATGAAAAACCTGTAACAAAACATATTAAATATTATAATTTGTTCTTGAAAGCGTACTTGTGATTGTTAGAAAATTTAAGACAATGAAAAATAAAACTCTATTCAAACTTGAAATTTTAAGAATAAAAAGAATTGAAATTCTAATAAAGTTCACTGAATATATAAAAAGTGGAACTTTAACATAATAATGACTTAGAAATCGAGACTCTATCGATTTCTGAACGATGTCAAACATTTTTATTGTGTATTTCAAGAGCAAAATTTTAAGATTTTAGTTCGATAAATAAATTAAAATACAATGTACGACAATACTTACATTCTTGAGTTCCAGGAAAGGCTTTATCCTCTTGCGAGACCTACAACTCTACTACCGAAAACGAATGTTTAACAAAAAAAGAAAAAAAAAGAAGAAGATAGACTATTAACGCGTCCGTTATGTCAACTAACAATCGGCGAACACACTGACTCTAATTTCGCGTCTGATTATTATAATTACATTTAATAAAAGTTATTATGCTTTAAATCAATATTAAATGTGATGTAACGCAGCAAACACTGACTCTACCTTATTAGAGGTAGGGGATAGGGAAAGGAAATCTTTTTCTTTTTTCTGTCGAATGTTTGTGTACGAAAATACTGCTTTCTTAGAACTACGAATTAATTATTATTTATTTACCATAGGTAGAATCATATATCATATCAAGAGCACGAAAATATACGTATAAATATCATACTAAGAATACGAAAGAAAATATATCGTTAGTATATTTAAAATATTTTTCAAAGTATTTTTTATCATTGTCAAATATATATATATATATGAATATTTCATAATACGATTGATTTGTAAAAATTATCCGCCAAATTGAATGTCCGCCATTACAACTTCAAATATTTTATGCATTACGTGACTTCGTTCTAATGCAACATGGCGCACTTTTTCTGACCGTTAAACAAATCTGCGCAATACAAAAAAGACGCGATTCGCAGAACCTGTTCAAACTTGTCTGTGATAACGTACTTTCTCGAATGTAATAAAAGTTATTGAGAAAGACGAAATTAATTAACGAAATTAATAGTCAATATTATATTACAGACAATTTACGAATAATGAAGCAAAATGAAAAAGTTATTTGAATTTCTTACTCAAATGAAACAGAGTCGAGAGAATTTATGTTAAATTTATATTAAACAATCTATTCAATTTCTTCGGAAACATAATTTAATATATTCGAAAGAAAAAAATAATTTCTTTAATCTTGCCTTTTTCATCTTGGTATTCTTAATAAACCGTGAATTTAGAATTTGTTATATTAGATATTAATTAATATCACGAAATATTTATAAGAAATGGAGTTGATTTAATAGTGAATAAATATTACCTCATTTCGACGAAAAGTTATCAAATTTATCGTTAATCACCATGGCGTCCTTTTGACTTTCACCCCGTCCTTTCGAATTTCGTAGCATCCCTCTAATACATCAAAACTTCCCCGAAATCAAATAATAGTAATCTGCACAAAAAAAGCAGAACATTAAAACAAATGTAACAACAAAAGTAACAATAGAGTGAGTTGGAACGGTAGAAAAATGTCTACCAAAGTGCCAAAGCCACTTGTCGCAAAATGACACGTATGGATATACGTCCGATCCCTCTGACTGTCCACGCTAAACTGACACCCCGCACCGCGATTTATCCGACGAGTTTCGGTTAGGGAGGAGTAGGGGGCTAGAGATGTCGGCTATCCGTGCATACACGAATAGGATTCGTCAAATTCCTGAAACACCTACACTCAAGGATATGTTTTTCAGTAATAAACATATTATGTTTCAAAACAAAGAACAATACGTTAGGCTGAACAGTGAGATGAACGTAAAAGGTATAGAGAGTAAACACAAATGATTTAATATCATTTTGACGGATAAAAATGAATCTGAAACGAAGATATCTGCGCTTATACGTTGTCACTTGATTAAATAAAATTGACTAATAGATAGAAAGTTGGAAAAATATAATTTTTTCAAACATAACATGTAATAGAATATTATAAAATATTAATGGCAATGGCCTTAGGCGATCCCATTATCAAAGCACGGCATTGAAAATGTAAAACTAAATCTAATTATAAAATATTAAATTATAAAAACGTTATATAGCAAACACTGTCTCTAAGACCACATTGCACCCGGTCACAAAAAATTTCCGAAAGTAAAACTGTATTAACAGAGAAGGATGGGGGAAGTGAGCGTCTTTTTCCAGAAAATACTGCTGTTTCCAATTAATTTATTCATCAATAAAAAATATTCAATTACGAAAATAGAATATATTTGAAATATTATTTTTGCTTTGTACGATATTTCCTGATATTGACAAGTATTTATAAACATTATAAATGTAATACAATCTATCTGAAAAAATTATACTACGGATGTTCGTTTCTTACTTATAAACTACATTTTTTTAATAAATATTCAAAAATGCTTGTGACAAACCAAAATTCTATACGTAAACATATCCGAGGATAGTGTCACGACCGGCTTACTTCAAAACCGGAGATAAAGATGTGGCACTTGGCAACTTGGCAAGCACTTGGCAAGCACTTGGCAACAATGTATATCGCCGAAGCGAAGTGCCTAATGAACCATCAATATCCCAACGGTCCTTCCGTCGAATGTTCGATAAGAAGGCGTGTGTGGCAACAGTCGCGGACGCCTAACGAACTCGTGGATAGTGGGGAGGATTGAGGGGTGACAAAGACAAATAACCGAATCCGATCGGAAGTCGAGTTGTAAGAGTCAGTCTTAAAGAGTCACGCATAGAGTTCGGAAGTAAATCGTAAACCCAGTGTTAGAAAAAAGTAAAGTTTCTTTTTTATTTTATTTGTCATTTTACGTGACAAAATCATCGACAAGTTCACTCCTGTAATGATTATGATCCTGTATGTAATGATTTTAAAAACAGTACGAGTTTACGGATGTACGAACTATTTTACGAAAAAGATAGTTAGCCGACGATGTTAAAATTCTGAGCATAATGTTGATGTACGTACAACAGATACTCATGGGAATACCCAACGAAACTAATAATAAAATCAATGAATTAGAAAAAAAAGAGCTATAGGCAAATATAATATACAGTAGCATAATCTGCATTTTATTATAAAATAATTGATCCGAGCAGAATCTATTATAAAAGAAGATTGCTGAATATGATAGACATTGTCGAATACTAATTGAATAAAATCATTTAATTAATTTTCAAAGAATTTGATATTTCTTCAAGGAATCGATAAGTCTCTCGCTAATAGCCTAATAGATCCTTTGATAGATCTAACGAAGAAATATCTAACCGCGATTACAGCCAATTAGTTCATATTATTCGCTACATAATTAATATCTGTATCACGTACAGCGATGCAGGCGGTATTGAAGAAAATAGCCATTTTATGTTACAACTATAACGAGTAAATTTACTCGTTTAACTTGAGAGGAATCAAAAAGGTACCTGACTTTTAAGTAAGCATTAAATAAGAATTTTAAATATCGCAAACAGTGATCCAAGTCTTATTCGAGAAAAAGGAACATTCTATTATTTAATTAGCACGAGTAAATGAACGAATATCGATAATATAATATAACGCTTAATATGAATTTTATCTGTCTGATTATTTAATACCTTAACTTATTTCACAGCAACGTCATCGACTGCCGTTAGGCTTTTCCTCCCTTTTCGTTCAAGCTAATTGATAGTCGAAAACTAGTATCAAAAAAGTATGAATTTAGTTTTAGCTTGTAGAAACTATTAAAATGATAAAAATGGGTATCGTATTAAATCGTTAAAGACGCCTATTTACGATAAAAATTAAGAAATTGTTCGATTTGATTTTGTTATAATGGAAAAACCGCCTCATGCTATGTAAAAAAATTGTTACCGTTTGATTAACATCCCGACACCTTGTCAAGCTATGTAAGGAACACGCAAGTCGCGCGCGAGCTTTTTCGTGCTTGAACTCCCGGAGAGTGAACATCGAAAAGGATCTTAAATATAAGGTAAGTAAAAAAAATATCAAACAATAACATTGAAACTAGTAATTTATAACGTCTAAGCCATTAATTTACAACGCTTAAGTAATTAATTTATAACATTTAAGCCATTAATTTATAACATTTAAACCATTAATAATTGAATTTTAACTATTAATTAATAACATTTAAGCTATTAATTTACAACATCCAGGCCATTAATTTAAAACATTTAAACTATTACTTTATACATTTAAACCATTAATTTCTAACATCCAAACTATTAATTTATAACATTTAAGCTATTAATTTGTAACCTATAAGCTATTAATTTACAACAATTGGACCATTAAATAACAACATTTAAAACTTTTATTTTAACATTTAAACTATTAATTAACAATATTAGAAACATTTATTTATTACATTTAAACCATTAATTTATAACATTTATACTATTAATTTATAACATTTAACCTATTAATTAATAACAATTAAACCATTAATTTATTACAATCAAACCATTAATTAACGACATTTTAACCATTACTTAATAGCAATTAAAGTATTAATTTATAATATTTAAACTATTGAGAATTTTGGATCTTTGGAACCGAAATAATGTTATAGGAACACAAAATTTACACTTTTAATTAATATTGAAATAGTTATACATTTATTTAATGGACGATCTCTGTTATATTTATCGATACATATTTGCACGCGTCTCAACACTTTCTTCTATACCCGACTATTAACCGATTGTTCCAGATGCTTCTAACGACTGAACTGTTTACATTCATCTGTTTTCGAGACGCCGCGCACACGCATACTTCCACACACTGATACTCGCATCAAGTGCTCTTACTGCGCGTTTAACCTAGTCCAGCACAGAAAATTATACATATCACAACATAAACCACTAATTTATAACATTTGAACAACGATATCATGCTAAAAACTACTTTAATATAGTCTAGTCTAGATCATCCAAAAGTGTTTGGTTTGGTTAACACACGTGTTAATTATAAAAAAAAATTATTGATAATTTAGAAAGCTGTAAATGTCCTTTTTAATTGAAATAAAGTCTTAAAATCTTAATACTAAAGTACAATAAAACTGTCTGATACGTATCAAAAATCACTGAACGTTTTATTCTCAAACTTTTATATTAGAGTTTCAATTTAAATATTTATTACAGTTTAGTCTTTATTATTGCTAAAGTTCCATATCTTTCATTATGTATTAACGATATTAATGATATCTTATGTTTTGTTATAGATATATCACAGCTTCAACTTCTTTGTCTTCTTTGGGAATGCTGCAATGGTGGCTCAAAAGCCAAGAAACATAATCTTATTCGCAATTGTTACTGAATATTGTCCTAAATATGTTTTCTATTTCTCAATTTCATCAATTTGACTGTTTGAATACAATAAATTTGCGCGCGCTCGTGTATACGAAAATCGAGCGTTCCTATTGGTGGAATATATTGCGAAGTCAAATCGAGCGTGCCTATTGGCGCAGAATATTGTCAAATGAAATTGAGTGTTCCTATTGGCGCAATAAATTGTGACGTCATATCGGGCGTTCCTATTGGTTCGGAATATTGGAGAGACGTAGTTTCAACCGAGCCGAGCGGTGACACACTCCTGAAATTCGTGCAGCGAAAATTTGTCTTGTCGAGCGTTATCCTGCTGTTAAGTACCTTCATTTCGACTTTATCAACGATTCTACACTTTCATCTAGTTCATTCAAATAGCACGTTCGTATTTAATCGTTTATTGATTATAATCTTAGTAAAATTATACTGTATCTCGAAATTTTCTTTTACTTTTATCATTGACTGCGCATTTGGCAATTTACAGTTATTGATCGTTTATATTATCGATCTTTGAGGTAGAATTTGGGTTCTATTATTACTTTATTTCACTATAGTTAGTTTCATTGTTGTAAGTTATTGATTTATTGTACATTTATTCTTGACTGTATTTCTGTGGGGATTACGTTAAAATTATCGATAATTCACATTACCGGCCTGTACTATAATTTGTTCTGTTACTGAAAATTATTGGTTTTGTCGTACATTTATTTGAAATTGTTGGTTTTCTTTTGTGTAAATTATTGACTAGTCACTACTGAAAAGACTGAAAGAATACTGATTCACATCACAGACGCCACAAGCGATTAACAATCGATAATTCGGACTGAAACAAGGTGGACGTCATAGATAATTATTTATATATCGAATCGTTGATTTCTCATGCAGATTTGGTAATGATTGCAGTATTATAACAAAGCAGAGGTACGTACACGACTATTTTCTTTTTTTATTGGATCAATAGTAATCGATATTTGCTAAATAATTGCTATACAGCTTACGATTGGCATATAATAACATCATTTTATAAATAGTTGCATAATTTGTTGAAAATATTAGATTATCGTTAATAATCGGATATACTATTAAGTAATTAATTAATGTTTTTATATTAATATATAGCAAATTATGCAAATCATTTAATTGTTATTAGAAAACAATCTATTGCGAAGTTGTTATATTTTTGTATATTGAAATGAGAAAATATTAATATAATATAATATAATGAGAAAAATTTTTATAGTAATTAGATTTTAACACAATTTCAATTTGTATTGTTATTAATATTTCAAGTTTGAATAGAGTTTTATATTTCATTAGTTTATACTTCTTTAACAATAAACGATATATTTTTAAGAACAAATTATAATATTTCATATGTTTTGTTTCAGTTTTTCATAATTTCTACTTTTTCCTGTGCTTTGGAAAGGACGCAGTGATGCTTCAGAACTAAGCATGTAAGAATTTTTGCATATTGTATTCCAATTAATTTTATTCCTTGTATTTTGCTTTAATTATTCAAAATAACAAAAACAAGTGTGATTTTATACTTTAATATCAGAGTTTCAGTTGTTACAGTAATTAGAGTTCACTAACAATTTAACTTTTTTATTGTTATTAAAGTTTAAGGTTTTCATAGAATTCCATATTACGTTATTTAACATTTTTTTGCTGAATCATTACTTAAGTTTCAAAATAAATTATTCACGCATGTATTATTTATATATCTATAAAAAGACATATGTTTTGTTAAAGGTTTATCACTCCTTCTTCTTCCTCCTGCTTCCTGAAAAGGACCTAGTGGTACTTCAAAAGCCAAGAATGTAAGTAATATGTAAATTATTTAATTGTATTGCTATGTATTTCAATTTGCTACTCCTAATTTGAATATTGTCATTAAAATTTTAATAGAGATTAATAGACATTAATCTTCCACTGCATTAAATTTTCCAATTAATTAACGTCATATTTAAGAGCAAATTATAATATTCCATACATCGTTACAGTGTTTTCCATGATGGTATTGCATGACTCCTCCTTGATAACGGTCTTCACGACGACTTTTCCTGGGCTACCATAGCATCGATGACTACGTTCCTCGCATCTTATCGCATGAGTCGCATGCATTTTTGTCCTTCTGGTCACTCAATCATGTCATAGGACGAAAGGTCCGAATCGATACGGGTGATTGGTTGTATTACGTAGAATTTTTTGCGAGCACAGTGACCGCGGGTATTTATTATACCCGTAAATAGTAACATTTTCTTTTTCTATGTATTATTTATTAGTTCAGGATAGATCTTCTTGCATATCGCGTTTTTGTTTATGTTATTTACATGATAATGAACTATTTTATATTGACAATATTAATAATACTACTAACTGATAAAAATGATATTATATTAACAATTAATTTGAATATTTGTGATTGAAGACATGTATGTTCACTATAATCACTTTTAAAGTTGGAGTGTATTAAAAATGTATATCTACAGAGAGTTGCAATGATTTAATTAAATATTTCGTAGTGATGAAGTCGGATGCCCTCCGACTTCGTTGTATTAAAAATTGCAATTATTACATATTTAATAATAACGATAATAAATCATTTTTTATTTCACCTTCTTTTCTCTGATGGCACTATCATGATGGATTTAATTGTTTGCCATTCATTTTTGAATTTGAGTATTAATTTAAAATATACATATAGGGATAGTAAAGTTCAGTTCTGTCGTACAAATATGGAATTTTATGTGCAAGAAGAAATTTCGCGACAGGAAAATTTTGGAATCAAAGCAACAAGTTTTGAATACTGCTTTTATACATTCGAAAATGTGCTTTGACGAAGGAATTGCCTGAGATTGTTTGCAATAATATCTAACTTTCGTAATACCACATTACGTTATACGTTATATCGTAATACCATATAACGTTATACCTTATATGGTAATGCTACATAACGTTATACGTTATATGGTAATGCTACATAACGTTATACGTTATAACGTAATACTATATAACGTTGTCCCGCGCTCCGCACGTGCCGTAACGGAAATTACAATATGCAAATAACGCGAGCAGAAACCTGACACATAATAAGATAAATAAAGTAGAATAAAATAAAACATGCTAGTAAAAGATTAATTAAAGGTAAATACGCGTAGTATTCACATAGCGGCGATTAGTAGATTAACAAATAGGGACATACCTGTGTAAGACACCCTAGTAGAACTTAGCAATAAATCAAAAATATGTTCGAACTAGCAGTGACTCGAACAAACCACAAAATAATCAAATAAGAATAATTGTATTCAAAATAATAATAAAGAAGTAAAATGGAATATAAAAATATACACTAGTAAATTACTAAAAACAACATAACCTGAACTAACTAGTAAGCCAGATAAACCAATCAAAGCAACCTGCGATTTGAATAAAAGTAATCTATAATTTGACAATTCAAACTACGATTCGAAAATTCTATCAATCAAAGCAACCTGTGATTTGAATAAAAGTAATCTATAATTTGACAATACAAATTACGATTCGAAAATTCTACCAATCAAAGCAACCTGCGATTTGAATAAAAGTAATCTATAATTTGACAATTCAAACTACGATTTGAAATTCTATCAATAAAAATCAACTCGCGATCTGAACTGACTAATAAACTATGATTATGTACGAATTGACAATCCAAATGGTTAGCCAACTAATCAAGAATAATTCACGATTTAAAATAAATAAACAAACCATTATTGAATATTACACTAAGAATAATTTATGACAATTCAAACTACAATTCGAAATTTTATCAATCAAGAGCCACCCACGATTTGAACAAACTAATTAATAAATTATGATTATGTACAAATTGACAATCCAAATGGTTAGCCGATTTGACAATTGGATGAACTACGATCTAAGATTTTAACCAATCAAGACTAACTCGCGATTTGAATTAAAGAAGGAAGGAAAAAGGAACAGACTAGGAATACATATTCTAATAACAAATGCGAAATACAAAAAATATATGTATATATATAAATATATATATATATTCCCTACCCTAGATAAATAGCAATAAAATACATAAAATATACAATACGCGAAACTACAGTATTAAGATAAACTAGTAAAATTGAAACACTTTATACAAGTTACATTGTGAAACACATGCATACATATATATATAAATAATTTAGAAGAAATAAAATTATTAAAACTAATTTTAGGAATATCGCATGACAATTATACTGTTAAAATCATCGAACAATTAATAATTTAGAACAGAATAAAGAGCAATTGAAATATACGATTCTACATTATTAAAACTAGCTAATACATTTAAGGAAATTATATATGAAAATTATATTGTATACATATATATATGTGTTTTATATTATCAATAATCAATAAATATAAAAATATACATACGCGAAACTACAGCATTAAGATAAACCAGCATTTAAAATTGAAACACTTTATACAAGTTACATTGTGAAACACATACATACATATATATATATATATATATATATATATACAATAAATTTAGAAGAAATAAAATTATTAAAACCAACTTGAGGAATGTCACATGGAAATTATACATGATGCTACATTATTAAACTAATTGACACGTTAATATATATGCATGTGCACTTTATATTACTAGCCTAAACAATCAATAATTCAATAAATACGATAATACAGTACTTGAAATGATACTATTGAGATTAACTATCACTCTGAGATCTAAAGAACCTTTATGAAGCCACACTGTGAAATACATACATACATACAAACATACATACATACATACATATATATATACATATATATACATATATATATATATATATATATATATATATATATATATATTTATAAAATAAATTCAGAAGAAATAAAATTATTAAAATCAATTTGAAGAATATCAAATGAAAACTATATTGTTAAATATCATCAAACAACCAGTAATTTAGAAAAGAATAAAAAACAGTTAAAATATATTATTCTACATTATTAAAACTAGTTAACATGTCAGTAAATTTAAACTATATATGAAAATATATTGTAAAAAATATATATATATATGTATATGTGTTTTACATTATTAAACCAACAAGCAATAATCTAATAAATATAAAATACAATACAAGAAATTACACTATTAAGACTAACTAACATTTTAATATTAAAAGAATTCCATACATCGTGAGACACATATAGATATATATATACACAACCTAACACATGTAAAAGAAATAAAATGCACAATATCACACTATTGAAACTAATTAATATTTAGATAAACTCAAAGAAATTTTACATTGTAAAATAAATATATATATATTACTATCAAGTCAAACAACTAATAACCAAATAAACACAATGAAATAAATATACTAGAGACTACCTTGTAAATATTACATTACATTCAACTAAGCTGACCAAAAATTTAACCAACAAAATAATATATATATATATATAAGCATCAAACATAATCAACACAAATGTCACACGATTCTTCGTTCCTGCCTAAGACACTTCACACGTTGACTACGCCTTCTGGGACCACTCACACATTTTGGAACCCATCTTCCTCTTGCGCTGAAACAACACATGTAGTAAATAAAAGATGAATGACACAAGACAAATTAAAAATAATAAAATAAAACAAAGAACGCACTGGGACAACCTGCATAAGGAACCTTTGACAAAGACATCTCTGTATTCACCATTTAAAATCATAATCACCAAAACCTATACCGAAAAAACAATAAATCAAACAAGACACCGGAGGCAATAATCAAATGGAAATATTAACCAGATAAGTAAAATAACTTCAAGACACATCTCACGAAGTCACTGCATATACTGGGAGCATACAGCAGAGAAGATTGCTCTGACCAGAAGAGCAGTGACACAGGAGAACATCCAGGATTCCGGCAGAAGTCTCCTGAGGGAAGTGAGGCTTCGCACAGTCATCTGTATCGTCTTCACGAGCCATCCACACATTTTTGGAATCTCTCCTCCTTCTTGCGCTAAAACAATACAAGCAAGATCAGGCAGACAAACAGACGAAACACCATAGGAAAGAGGAAAAAGTTAAAATAAATAAAATAATATATACTCGTACAGGTTGGATAAGTGCAGGAATTTCCACGTCCATAACCAACATAACCTGCACCCACAGAGGAAAACTTAAAAACCCTAACAAACTAAAATATCGAGGAAACTTAAATAAAATAAAATAAATAATAACCAACACTAAGAATAATTTATTCGATCTACAATATCGAACATAACCGCCAAACTACACATTACCACGCACAAAACACGCATTAAAACCTACTATGAATCAAAAGAAATGTAAACTACTACATAAAGACGATCAAATGGATGAAATACTATAAGGAACCACTAAAATACCAAACAAACCTAAAATAAATAAATTAAATACTAGGAATAATTTGTTCGATCTACAATATCGAGCTAAACCGTCAGATCACGCACTACCACACACAAACACACGTTAAAGCTTAATGCCGTATTCACAAACGAAAATGTAAACTACTACATAAAAACGATAAAATGGACGAAATACCATTAGAAATAAGACAAGGCTGAAATAAAATGATACAACAAACTAAAATACCGAGCAAATTTAATTAAAATAAAATAAATAAAAGGCAACACTAAGAATAATTTATTCAATCTACAATATCGAACTAAACCGTCAAAACCACGCACTACCACGCACAACCACGCATTAAAAGAAAATGTAAACTATTACATAAAACGACCAAATGGATAGAAATAGGACAAGACTAAAATAAATAAAATAATACATACGTATACAACACAACCTGTACCCACACAGAAAATATAAAAACCACAACGAACTAAAAAGTCAAGCAAACTCAAGTAAGGAAAAATGGAGCAATACAAAAATAATTTATTCGATCTACAAAAAACATACAAAATCTACACTACAGAATATGAAACATACACTCACTGTAACCTTATGCTAATATACTTAAAATTATTGATATATAATATATATATATTATATAATATATATATATATTATATATATGTCGGAGATGAAAGAACACCGAAGCCTCTCTTCGGAACTTGGGGAAAATCCCGTAATATTGTAATCCAGATTTTATCATAGCCATAATTAAACAATTGTCATTCAATCCGATTGTGTTTATTCGAGATTTGTAACAATGAGTTTGGGCTCGAGGCGACACTCAGTCGCCAACGTAGCCGCGGTCAAGGGATAAACGTTTACCTAAACAAAGGCATAGAGTAACCGTATAGCTCTCCTTGAAAAAATATAGCAGCGGCACGCGACAGTAAACACTCCAACGAATTCTGTCCCGTGGCTCGCTACACAAAGACCGCATTCTTTGGACAAGATGATTACCAGATGTCGATGCATCTCCACAGTACATATTCAGCTAGCCTAAAGACCCGCTATAAATCTTAGAATTTATTTAGCTGAGGTTCTTCAAACTGACAAATAATCTTAGTCTTCGCAGCCTCTAAATCAGTCACCTACTGCGGAAAGATACGAGAAACCTTCTTTTCTCACGTACAACGCTTTCGCCAGCAACTCTCTCCCTCAAGGGCGGCTAGCATCCTTTTCTAACCACCGATATGGAAATTGACCAATTAACAGCAACGTCAATTTCCCTCACCTTCTGAACGAAGGCATCGCTCCACGAATCCGATGATCTCGTGCCCTTAGACACACCCCGTCATAGTTTTCCTCTGTGGCATCATCGCGACGGAAAGTCACTTCTTTCGTGCGATCTCATTGACGAGAAAGAATAACGTCTTTACGATCAGTGAATATTTCGCGTTTGCTAACCAAGATTCGGACTTAGAGTTTGTGAGAACATACATCTGTTATCCCGTTGACCGCGGATTCGTTATCGAACCTAGAATCATTGTCATTAGCGTCTGGAGTATCTAATTAACACGGTTACTTGTCGATATCTGTAACAATCATATTTGCTCTAGTCAATATCTCCTCTATTGCATAACGACAATGTATAATCACCACGAAGATTCGTTTCACGCCCTTAACCCCAACTCTAATCATAACGCTAACCCGACATATATATATAATTATATATTATATATATTATATATATAATATATATATATAATATAATATATATATATAATATAATATATATATATATATGTCGGAGATGAAAGAACACCGAAGCCTCTCTTCGGAACTTGGGGAAAATCCCGTAATATTGTAATCCAGATTTTATCATAGCCATAATTAAACAATTGTCATTCAATCCGATTGTGTTTATTCGAGATTTGTAACAATGAGTTTGGGCTCGAGGCGACACTCAGTCGCCAACGTAGCCGCGGTTAAGGGATGAACGTTTGTCTAACAAAGGTATGGAGTAATAGGATAGCTCTCCTTAAAAGAAATAGTTGTAGTGATACTTGACAGTAGACATTCCAACGGTCTCTGTCCCGTGGCTCGCCACACGCAGACCCTATTCTCTGGGCAAGATGATTGCCAGATGTCGATGCGTCTCCGCAGTGCATGTTCGGCTAGCCTGAGGACCTAGAATCATTGTCATTAGCGTCTGGAGTATCTAATTAACACGGTTACTTGTCGATATCTGTAACAATCATATTTGCTCTAGTCAATATCTCCTCTATTGCATAACGACAATGTCTAGTCGCCACGAAGATTCGTTTCACGCCCTTAACCCCAACCCTAATTATAACGCCAACCCGACATATATATATATTATATATATATAATATAATATATTATATATATATATATTATATATATATTATATATATAATATATATATATATTATATATATATATTATATATATAATATAATATATATATATAATATAATATATATATATAATATAATATATATATAATATATATATATATATACAACTAGGATATTATTATTAAATAAAATCAAAGTCACAAAGCGGAGCATCCGGACACAGTTCATGAAACCGTTGCATACACCATGAAAGCACTATGGGTGAAACCCCCTTTTCACCAGAACGATGATGGCGCAAATGAGCATCCAAAACCTCCGCAGGATTTTCCTCCGGGAACCGTATCTTTGCACAATTATTGGTGTTTAGGACTTCGATCGGAGGAGAATTGGGTGGTAACTCAACCATATCTTCATCAGACAAAGTCAAATCAACAACTGGAAAACTACCAGAATGAGACACCGACAACGAGGCTGTTATACCAGTTTGAGTAGCAGATACTTCCCTCAGTAATCTCAACTCTCTTTTTTGGCGGCACAACACACCACTACGCCGATCACGCCTTCGTAAACGATTTGGACTTCTCTTGAATGGTTTATGCTTCCGATTCTTCCTTTTCTTCCGTTTCTTCTTCTTTCTCTCATACTGCAAACACAAGAAATAACGAGTAAAGGATGAATATCGACTAAAGATATAAAAAGGAAATGCAAAGAACAAATTTTACACACCTCCACGACTGGATTAGAAGACACAGGAGCTTCCATCAAAAACACTCCCACCCCTGAAATAAAACCAAAATATTCATATAGAACTCCAATAAACATAAACAAACAACAAACAGCCTAACCTAATGAACACACCGCTACGAGTACAAAGAAATAACCTCGAAGGTAAACTCCACTGGATCAAAAACACTGAGTTGAATCATCATAACCACACACAACGTATTAAAAATAAACCGATCAAATAAAAAACCGATACCAAATCTAACGACTGATCAACACCCAAATAACGTAAACTAATAAATAAATAGATGATCAAATCTATAAAAGCCACGCATCACTTCACACCATTTTTATGGAAAATACATATATCTAAACTTACTATTAAACAAAATACCTTATGGGAGACACACGAAACAACACGTGCTACACGTAAAGCAGCTCCACAGAACAATAGGAGTCCCATTACCACCTCCACTAAAACTTACAAGGAAGGTTCCAGAGGCATCCCCTGATAACAATACACGTGGACTAAACCCCACCATTGGCATCAGCACGGAAAGTTCCACAAGGTCCCCAGGCGCATCCCCAACAAGGACACGCAACCACGCGCCTGAGCGTTCCCACAGGCATCAGCAAGAAGGTTGCAGCAGCCTCCCAGACGCAACATCAGCGGTTACGATAAGATAAGAAACTAAGTCGGGCGACTGGTCTTGACATTTCTTCACGTAGCAACAATGAGAAATTAGAAATCTAATACATCGGTAGTAAACAAGACGAGATATCAGCGACCACCAAAATCCACGTTCTCTCACGTACGCGGGCAGACACTCTAAAACTGCAGCATTGCGATTCCCACAGGAGCCAACTGTCATGTGACTGTTGCCCCGTGGGGGATTTAGTTATAAATAAGCTTAGTAACATAGAAAACTTCGTAGTTACCTGTTGATTGTCCGAAGTGTTTACACTGTCACTCTGTCAGTTTGATTTTCGATTAAGTTGTTTCAATCAAATTTTATAAGTGTCGATAACGAGTAAAAATTAGTTGTCCTTTACTTTCCGATGCGTTATATTGTCGCTCCGTCGATTATAAAAAAAAGAGAGAGTTAGATATTGTAATTATTAGACTCCGAATCACCGTTTGGAAATTAAAGTGCTCGTATTGTCACTCGCCAATACAATCGCCACAACCAACATCAAGTTAGTAAAATTGCGATAAGTATTAATAATTGTTATCATTTGTTAAATTTATTGTTCGAAAAATTCCTCTTCTCATTGTCAAAAGAAAAATAAATAAATACAAGTAAAAAGAAAATTCTCCACTCGAAATCATAAGTGTTAGTTATAGTATATTTACGAAAAATAAAGTGCTCGTATCGATGTTCTCGAGTGTCAAGATCCGATCAACCCCTGCCTGTCTAAGGTGAGAATTTAAGTTGTATATTCTCTTCTCCGATAATTCTGCGGCTGCTCAATATTCATAAATCAAAAAGAAAGTCCTCGCTGTACATTTTAGTTTGTTGAAGAATAAATAATTGTCTCTAAAGTGTGAGTTACTCGGACTAACGATTATACCCTGGGCCGACCCGTGAAAACGTACTTTCAAGTCATTGGAATACTTACTGATTTTCGCATTCTTCCTCCCACTGTTAGCAATTCGCTCGTCTTTGGGCAAGGCTTGCGAAATCACACGGGTATTACTCAGAGACATAGAGAAATTCGCTTAACAAATTCGTGCTCCGCAGCGCTGTTGAGAATAAAACAATAGTCATTAAATCTTGGAATCATTAGATAAAAATTTTGTTTCCTGTATCAACCTGTGTATAACGGTGTTTTACCTATTGAAAACACTTATTGACTCTCGCATTCCTCCTCCCACTGTTAGCAAATTCGCTCATCTTTGGGCAAGGCTTGCGAAGTCGCACAGGTTTCGTTCGGTGAGACATTGATTTAGTCGTCATATTCATGTAGAGTTGTCACGAAGAGTGCGTAGTAAAGGGCAACAAGGCGAAATACTCGAGGCGATACGTGCGCCAGTATGGGCGTCGCTTAGTCTTGAGATTTCATTCAAGTTGTCGCGAAGAGTGCAAGATTAAGGGCAACAAGACGAAATACTCGAGGCGATACGTGCGCCAGTAAAGGCGTCGCTTAGTTTTGAGATTTCATCCGAGTTGTCACGAAGAGTCGCCAAGTTAATTAACTTGTAATCGTAAGTTAATAAAGCACTCGCAATATATCCACATCCTTCAATATATATATGTTATATTATATATATATATATATAATATCAAAAGGGGAAATAAAAGAAAGTGAAGAGCAGTAATAATAGGAAAAATAATAGTAAAAGATAAGAAAAGGGGAGAAAGAAAGAATATATACACACATCCAGAAATATAGAAATATACATAAATATAGATAAATAAATAAAATAAAAAAAATTAAATAATAAACAAAAAAAATTTAGTCGAAATAGTCCATAGACTATTTCTGGTGGCAGCAACTATCGTATTAATCGAAGGTTTGAATTTATATTTCACCCACTAACGTTCAAATTGCTTTTCGTTTAAATTGACGACAATCAAAAATTTAAAACATATAAGCAAATACGTAAAAACGTTATACGTTACATCGTAATACAACATAACGTTATACGTTCTAACGTAATACCACATAACGTTATACGTTGTATCGTCGTACCAGTTAACGTTATACGTTATATCGTAATACCACATAACGTTATACGTTCTAACGTAATACCATATAAAGTTATTCGTCATACCGTAATACCACATAACGTTATACGTTATATCGTAATACTATATAACGTTATGCGCTATAACGTAATGCCATACAACGTTATACTTTATAACGTAATGATAAATAACTTTATACATTAAAAAGTAATACTATATAACGTTATACGTTATATCGTAATACCACATAACGTTATACGCTATACCGTAATACCACATAACTTTATACGTTATAACTTAATAGTGCATAACATTATACGATATAACGTAATACAACATAACGTTATACGTTATAACGTAATACTACATAACGTTATACGTTATAACGTAATACTATATAACGTTATACGTTATATCGTAATGCTACATAACGTTATACGTTATAACGTAATACTACATAACGTTATACGTTATATCGTAATGCTACATAACGTTATACGTTATATCGTAATGCTACATAACGTTATACGTTATATAGTATTACCATATCACGTTATACGTTATATCGTAATGCTACATAACGATATACGTTACATCGTAATGCTACATATCGTTATACGTTATATCTTACTGCTACATAACGTTTTACGTTATATCGTAATGCTACATAACGCTATACGTTATATCGTAATGCTACATAACGTTATGCGTTTTATCGTAATAGTGCATAACTTGATACGTTATATCGTAATGCTACAAAACGTTATACGTTATAACGTATTACCATATAACGTTATACGTTATAACGTAATACTATATATCGTTATACGTTATATCGTAATGCTACATAACATTATATGTTATAACGTATTACCATATACCGTTATACGTTATAACGTAATACCATATATCGTTATACGTTATATCATAATGCCAAATAACGTTATACGTTATAACGTAATGCTACATAATGTTATATGTTATAACGTATTACCATATAAGGTTATACATTATATCGTAATGCTACATAACGTTATACGTTATATCGTAATGCTACATAACGTTATGCGTTATATCCTAATGCTACATAGCTTTATACGTTATAACGTAATAGTACATAACGTTATACGATATAACGTAATGCTACATAACGTTATACGTTATATCGTAATGCTACATAACGTTATACGTTATATCGTAATGCTACATAACGTTATATGTTATAACGTATTACCATATAACGTTATACGTTATATCGTAATGCTACATAACGTTATACGTTATATCGTAATGCAACATAACGTTATACGTTATATCGTAATGCTACATAACGTTATACGTTATATCGTTATGCTACATAACGTTCTGCGTTATATCCTAATGCTACATAGCTTTATACGTTATAACGTAATAGTACATAACGTTATACGATATAACGTAATGCTACATTACGTTATACGTTATATCGTAATGCTACATAACGTTATACGTTATATCGTAATGCTACATAACATTATATGTTATAACGTATCACCATATACCGTTATACGTTATAACTTAATACCATATAACGTTATACGTTATATCATAATGCCAAATAACGTTATACGTTATAACGTAATGCTACATAATGTTATATGTTATAACGTATTACCATATAACGTTATACATTATATCGTAATGCTACATAACGTTATACGTTATATCGTAATGCTACATAACGTTATACGTTATATCGTAATGCTACATAACGTTATACGTTATATCGTAATGCTACATAACGTCATACGTTATATCGTAATGCTACATAACGTTATATGTTATAACGTATTACCATATAACGTTATACGTTATACCGTAATGCTACATAACGTTACACGTTATATCGTAATGCTACATAACGTTATACGTTATATCGTAATGCTACATAACGTTATACGTTATAACGTAATGCTACATAACGTTATACGTTATATCGTTATGCTACATAACGTTATGCGTTATATCCTAATGCTACATAGCTTTATACGTTATAACGTAATAGTACATAACGTTATACGATATAACGTAATGCTACTTTACGTTATGCGTTATATCGTAATGCTACATAACGTTATACGTTATATCGTAATGCTACATAACGTTATACCTTATATCATAATGCTACATAACGTTATACGTTATGACGTAATGCTACATAACGTTATACGTTATATCGTAATGCTACATAACGTTATACGTTATATCGTTATGCTACATAACGTTATGCGTTTTATCGTAATGCTACATAACGTTATACGTTAAGTCGTACTGCTACATAACGTTATACGTTATATGGTAATGCTACACAACGTTATGCGTTTTATCGTAATGCTACATAACGTTATACGTTAAGTCGTACTGCTACATAACGTTATACGTTATATGGTAATGCTACACAACGTTATACGATATATCGTAATGCTACATAACGTTATACGTTATAACGTATTACCATATCACGTTATACGTTATATCGTAATGCTACATAACGTTATACGTTATATCGTAATGCTACATAACGTTATACGTTATAACGTATTACCATATAACGTTATACGTTATATCGTACTGCTACATAACGTTATACGTTAAGTCGTACTGCTACATAACGTTATACGTTATATGGTAATGCTACACAACGTTATACGATATATCGTAATGCTACATAACGTTATACGTTATAACGTATTACCATATCACGTTATACGTTATATCGTAATGCTACATAACGTTATACGTTATAACGTAATACTACATAACGTTATACGTTATAACGTAATACTACATCACGTTATACGTTATAACGTAATACTACATAACGTTATACGTTATAACGTAATACCATATAACGTTATACGTTATATCATAATGCTACATAACGTTATACGTTATAACGTAATGCTACATAACGTTATACGTTATATCGTAATGCTACATAACGTTATACGTTATATCGTTATGCTACATAACGTTATGCGTTTTATCGTAATGCTACATAACCTGATACGTTATATCGTAATGCTACAAAACGTTATACGTTATAACGTATTACCATATAACGTTATACGTTATATCGTAATGCTATATAACGTTATACGTTATATCGTAATGCTACATAACGTTATACGTTATATCGTAATGCTACATAACGTTATACGTTATATCGTAATGCTACATAACGTTATACGTTATATCGTAATGCTACATAACGTTATATGTTATAACGTATTACCATATCACGTTATACGTTATATCGTAATGCTACATAACGTTATACGTTACATCGTAATGCTACATACCGTTATACGTTATATCTTACTGCTACATAACGTTATACGTTATATCGTAATACCACATAAAGTTATTCGTCATACAGTAATACCACATAACGTTATACGTTATATCGTAATACTATATAACGTTATGCGCTATAACGTAGTACCATACAACGTTATACTTTATAACGTAATGATAAATAACGTTATACATTAAAAAGTAATACTATATAACGTTATACGTTATATCGTAATGCTACAGAACGTTATACGTTATAACGTAATACTACATAACGTTATACGTTTTATCGTAATGCTACAAAACGTTATACGTTATATCGTAATGCTACATAACGTTATACGTTATATAGTATTACCATATCACGTTATACGTTATATCGTAATGCTACATAACGATATACGTTACATCGCAATGCTACATATCGTTATACGTTATATCTTACTGCTACATAACGTCTTACGTTATATCGTAATGCTACATAACGCTATACGTTATATCGCAATGCTACATAACGTTATGCGTTTTATCGTAATAGTGCATAACTTGATACGTTATATCGTAATGCTACAAAACGTTATACGTTATAACGTATTACCATATTACGTTATACGTTATATCGTAATGCTACATGACGTTATACGTTATATCGTAATGCAACATAACGTTATACGTTATATCGTAATGCTACATAACGTTATACGTTATATCGTTATGCTACATAACGTTATGCGTTATATCCTAATGCTACATAGCTTTATACGATATAACGTAATAGTACATAACGTTATACGATATAACGTAATGCTACATTACGTTATACGTTATATCGTAATGCTACATAACGTTATACGTTATATCGTAATGCTACATAACATTATATGTTATAACGTATTACCATATACCGTTATACGTTATAACGTAATACCATATAACGTTATACGTTATATCATAATGCCAAATAACGTTATACGTTATAACGTAATGCTACATAATGTTATATGTTATAACGTATTACCATATAACGTTATACATTATATCGTAATGCTACATAACGTTATACGTTATATCGTAATGCTACATAACGTTATACGTTATATCGTAATGCTACATAACGTCATACGTTATATCGTAATGCTACATAACGTTATATGTTATAACGTATTACCATATAACGTTATACATTATATCGTAATGCTACATAACGTTATACGTTATATCGTAATGCTACATAACGTTATACGTTATATCGTAATGCTACATAACGTTATACGTTATATCGTAATGCTACATAACGTTATACGTTATATCATAATGCTACATAACGTTATACGTTATGACGTAATGCTACATAACGTTATACGTTATATCGTAATGCTACATAACGTTATACGTTATATCGTTATGCTACATAACGTTATGCGTTTTATCGTAATGCTACATAACGTTATTCGTTAAATCGTAATGCTACGTAACGTTATACATTATATCGTAATGCTACATAACGTTATACGTTATATCGTAATGCTACATAACGTTATACGTTATAACGTAATACTACATAACGTTATACAGTATATCGTAATGCTACATAACGTTATACGTTATATCGTAATGCTACATAACGTTATACGTTATATCGTAATGCTACATAACGTTATACGTTATAACGTAATACTACATAACGTTATACGTTATATCGTAATGCTACATAACGTTATACGTTATATCGAAATGCTACATAACGTTATACGTTATATCGTAATGCTACATAACGTTATGCGTTTTATCGTAATGCTACATAACGTTATACGTTATATCGTTATGCTACATAACGTTATGCGTTTTATCGTAATGCTACATAACTGGATACGTTATATCGTAATTGTACAAAACGTTATACGTTATAACGTATTACCATATAACGTTATACGTTATATCGTACTGCTACATAACGTTATACGTTAAGTCGTACTGCTACATAACGTTATACGTTATAACGTATTACCATATCACGTTATAAGTTATATCGTAATGCTACATAACGTTATACGTTATAACGTATTACCATATCACGTTATAAGTTATATCGTAATGCTACATAACGTTATACGTTATAACGTAATACTACATAACGTTATACGTTATATCGTAATGCTACATAACGTTATGCGTTTTATCGTAATAGTGTATAACTTGATACGTTATATCGTAATGCTACATATCGTTATACGTTATATCTTACTGCTACATAACGTTATACGTTATATCGTAATGCTACATAACATTATACGTTATATCGTAATGCTACATAACGTTATACGTTATAACGTAATACTACATAACGTTATACGTTATATAGTATTACCATATCACGTTATACGTTATGTCGTAATGCTACATAACGTTATACGTTACATCGTAATGCTACATACCGTTATACGTTATATCTTACTGCTACATAACGTTATACGTTATATCGTAATGCTACATAACATTATACGTTATATCTTAATGCTACACAACGTTATACGTCATAACGTATTACCATATAATGTTATACGTTATATCGTAATGCTACATATCGTTATACGTTAGAACGTATTACCATATAACGTTAGACGTTACATCGTAATGCTGCATAACGTTATACGTTATATCGTAATGCTACATAACGTTATATGTTATAACGTATTACCATATAACGTTATACGTTATATCGTAATGCTACATAACGTTATACGTTATATCGTAATGCTACATAACGTTATACGTTATATCGTAATGCTACATAACGTTATACGTTATATCGTTATGCTACATAACGTTATGTGTTATATCCTAATGCTACATAGCTTTATACGTTATAACGTAATAGTACATAATGTTATACGATATAACGTAATGCTACATTACGTTATACGTTATATCGTAATGCTACATAACGTTATACGTTATATCGTAATGCTACATAACATTATATGTTATAACGTATTACCATATACCGTTATACGTTATAACGTAATACCATATATCGTTATACGTTATATTATAATGCCAAATAACGTTATACGTTATAACGTAATGCTACATAATGTTATATGTTATAACGTATTACCATATAACGTTATACATTATATCGTAATGCTACATAACGTTATACGTTATATCGTAATGCTACATAACGTTATGCGTTATATCCTAATGCTACATAGCTTTATACGTTATAACGTAATAGTACATAACGTTATACGATATAACGTAATGCTACATAACGTTATACGTTATATCGTAATGCTACATAACGTTATACGTTATATCGTAATGCTACATAACGTTATATGTTATAACGTATTACCATATAACGTTATACGTTATATCGTAATGCTACATAACGTTATACGTTATATCGTAATGCAACATAACGTTATACGTTATATCGTAATGCTACATAACGTTATACGTTATATCGTTATGCTACATAACGTTATGCGTTATATCCTAATGCTACATAGCTTTATACGTTATAACGTAATAGTACATAACGTTATACGATATAACGTAATGCTACATTACGTTATACGTTATATCGTAATGCTACATAACGTTATACGTTATATCGTAATGCAACATAACATTATATGTTATAACGTATTACCATATACCGTTATACGTTATAACGTAATACCATATAACGTTATACGTTATATCATAATGCCAAATAACGTTATACGTTATAACGTAATGCTACATAATGTTATATGTTATAACGTATTACCATATAACGTTATACATTATATAGTAATGCTACATAACGTTATACGTTATATCGTAATGTTACATAACGTTATACGTTATATCGTAATGCTACATAACGTTATACGTTATATCGTAATGCTACATAACGTCATACGTTATATCGTAATGCTACATAACGTTATATGTTATAACGTATTACCATATAACGTTATACGTTATATCGTAATGCTACATAACGTTACACGTTATATCGTAATGCTACATAACGTTATACGTTATATCGTAATGCTACATAACGTTATACGTTATAACGTAATGCTACATAACGTTATACGTTATATCGTTATGCTACATAACGTTATGCGTTATATCCTAATGCTACATAGCTTTATACGTTATAACGTTATAGTACATAACGTTATACGATATAACGTAATGCTACTTTACGTTATGCGTTATATCGTAATGCTACATAACGTTATACGTTATATCGTAATGCTACATAACGTTATACGTTATATCATAATGCTACATAACGTTATACGTTATGACGTAATGCTACATAACGTTATACGTTATATCGTAATGCTACATAACGTTATACGTTATATCGTTATGCTACATAACGTTATGCGTTTTATCGTAATGCTACATAACGTTATACGTTAAATCGTAATGCTACGTAACGTTATACATTATATCGTAATGCTACATAACGTTATACGTTATATCGTAATGCTACATAACGTTATACGTTATAACGTAATACTACAGAACGTTATACGTTATATCGTAATGCTACATAACGTTATACGTTATATCGAAATGCTACATAACGTTATACGTTATATCGTAATGCTACATAACGTTATGCGTTTTATCGTAATGCTACATAACGTTATACGTTATATCGTTATGCTACATAACGTTATGCGTTTTATCGTAATGCTACATAACTGGATACGTTATATCGTAATTGTACAAAACGTTATACGTTATAACGTATTACCATATAACGTTATACGTTATATCGTACTGCTACATAACGTTATACGTTAAGTCGTACTGCTACATAACGTTATACGTTATATGGTAATGCTACACAACGTTATACGTTATATCGTAATGCTACATAACGTTATACGTTATAACGTATTACCATATCACGTTATACGTTATATCGTAATGCTACATAACGTTATACGTTATAACGTAATACTACATAACGTTATACGTTATAACGTAATACTACATCACGTTATACGTTATAACGTAATACTACATAACGTTATACGTTATAACGTAATACCATATAACGTTATACGTTATATCATAATGCTACATAACGTTATACGTTATAACGTAATGCTACATAACGTTATACGTTATATCGTAATGCTACATAACGTTATACGTTATATCGTTATGCTACATAACGTTATGCGTTTTATCGTAATGCTACATAACCTGATACGTTCTATCGTAATGCTACAAAACGTTATACGTTATAACGTATTACCATATAACGTTATACGTTATATCGTAATGCTATATAACGTTATACGTTATATCGTAATGCTACATAACGTTATACGTTATATCGTAATGCTACATACCGTTATACGTTATATCTTACTGCTACATAACGTTATACGTTATATCGTAATGCTACATAACATTATACGTTATATCTTAATGCTACACAACGTTATACGTTATAACGTATTACCATATAATGTTATACGTTATATCGTAATGCTACATATCGTTATACGTTATAACGTATTACCATATCACGTTATAAGTTATATCGTAATGCTACATAACGTTATACGTTATAACGTAATACTACATAACGTTATACGTTATAACGTAATACTACATCACGTTATACGTTATAACGTAATACTACATAACGTTATACGTTATAACGTAATACCATATAACGTTATACGTTATATCATAATGCTACACAACGTTATACGTTATAACGTAATGCTACATAACGTTATACGTTATATCGTAATGCTACATAACGTTATACGTTATATCGTTATGCTACATAACGTTATGCGTTTTATCGTAATGCTACATAACCTGATACGTTATATCGTAATGCTACAAAACGTTATACGTTATAACGTATTACCATATAACGTTATACGTTATATCGTAATGCTATATAACGTTATACGTTATATCGTAATGCTACATAACTTTATACGTTATATCGTAATGCTACATAACGTTATACGTTATATCTTACTGCTACATAACGTTATACGTTATATCGTAATGCTACATAACGTTATGCGTTTTATCGTAATGCTACATAACGTTATACGTTATATCGTTATGCTACATAACGTTATGCGTTTTATCGTAATGCTACATAACTGGATACGTTATATCGTAATTGTACAAAACGTTATACGTTATAACGTATTACCATATAACGTTATACGTTATATCGTACTGCTACATAACGTTATACGTTAAGTCGTACTGCTACATAACGTTATACGTTATAACGTATTACCATATCACGTTATAAGTTATATCGTAATGCTACATAACGTTATACGTTATAACGTATTACCATATCACGTTATAAGTTATATCGTAATGCTACATAACGTTATACGTTATAACGTAATACTACATAACGTTATACGTTATAACGTAATACTACATCACGTTATACGTTATAACGTAATACTACATAACGTTATACGTTATAACGTAATACCATATAACGTTATACGTTATATCATAATGCTACACAACGTTATACGTTATAACGTAATGCTACATAACGTTATACGTTATATCGTAATGCTACATAACGTTATACGTTATATCGTTATGCTACATAACGTTATGCGTTTTATCGTAATGCTACATAACCTGATACGTTATATCGTAATGCTACAAAACGTTATACGTTATAACGTATTACCATATAACGTTATACGTTATATCGTAATGCTATATAACGTTATACGTTATATCGTAATGCTACATAACGTTATACGTTATATCGTAATGCTACATAACGTTATACGTTATATCTTACTGCTACATAACGTTATACGTTATATCGTAATGCTACATAACATTATACGTTATATCGTAATGCTACACAACGTTATACTTTATATCGTAATGCTACATAACGTTATACGTTAGAACGTATTACCATATAACGTTAGACGTTACATCGTAATGCTGCATAACGTTATACGTCATATCGTAATGCTACATAACGTTATACGTTATATCGTAATGCTACATAACATTATACGTTATATCGTAATACCACATAACGTTATACGTTCTAACGTAATACCATATAAAGTTATTCGCCATACTGTAATACCACATAACGTTATACGTTATATCGTAATACTATATAACGTTATACGTTATATCGTAATGCTACATAACGTTACACGTTATATAGTATTACCATATCACGTTATACGTTATATCGTAATGCTACATAACGTTATACGTTACATCGTAATGCTACATAACGTTATACGCTATACAGTATTACCATATCACGTTATACGTTATATCGTAATGCTACATAACGTTATACGTTACATCGTAATGCTACATACCGTTATACGTTATATCTTACTGCTACATAACGTTATACGTTATATCGTAATGCTACATATCGTTATACGTTAGAACGTATTACCATATAACGTTAGACGTTACATCGTAATGCTGCATAACGTTATACGTCATATCGTAATGCTACATAACGTTATACGTTATATAGTAATGCTACATAACGTTATACGTTATATCGTTATGCTACATAACGTTATGCGTTTTATCGTAATGCTACATAACTTGATACGTTATTTCGTAATGCTACATCCGTTATACGTTATTACCTATTACCATATAACGTTATACGTAATATCGTAATGCTATATAACGTTATTCGTTATATCGTAATGCTACATAACGTTATACGTTATATCGTAATGCTGCATAACGTTATACGTTATATCGTAATGCTACATAACGTTATACGTTATAACGTAATACTACATAACGTTATACGTTATATCGTAATGCTACATAACGTTATACGTTATTTCGTAATGCTACATAACGTTATACGTTATATCGTTATGCTACATAACGTTATGCGTTTTATCGTAATGCTACATAACTTGATACGTTATATCGTAACTGTACAAAACGTTAAACGTTATAACGTATTACCATATAACGTTATACGTTATATCGTAATGCTATATAACGTTATACGTTATATCGTAATGCTACATAACGTTATACGTTATATCGTTATGCTACATAACGTTATGCGTTTTATCGTAATGCTACATAACTGGATACGTTATATCGTAATTGTACAAAACGTTATACGTTATAACGTATTACCATATAACGTTATACGTTATATCGTACTGCTACATAACGTTATACGTTAAGTCGTACTGCTACATAACGTTATACGTTATAACGTATTACCATATCACGTTATAAGTTATATCGTAATGCTACATAACGTTATACGTTATAACGTATTACCATATCACGTTATAAGTTATATCGTAATGCTACATAACGTTATACGTTATAACGTAATACTACATAACGTTATACGTTATAACGTAATACTACATCACGTTATACGTTATAACGTAATACTACATAACGTTATACGTTATAACGTAATACCATATAACGTTATACGTTATATCATAATGCTACACAACGTTATACGTTATAACGTAATGCTACATAACGTTATACGTTATATCGTAATGCTACATAACGTTATACGTTATATCGTTATGCTACATAACGTTATGCGTTTTATCGTAATGCTACATAACCTGATACGTTATATCGTAATGCTACAAAACGTTAGACGTTATAACGTATTACCATATAACGTTATACGTTATATCGTAATGCTATATAACGTTATACGTTATATCGTAATGCTACATAACGTTATACGTTATATCGTAATGCTACATAACGTTATACGTTATATCGTAATGCTACATAACGTTATACGTTATATCTTACTGCTACATAACATTATACGTTATATCGTAATGCTACACAACGTTATACGTTATATCGTAATGCTACATAACGTTATACGTTAGAACGTATTACCATATAACGTTAGACGTTACATCGTAATGCTGCATAACGTTATACGTCATATCGTAATGCTACATAACGTTATACGTTATATCGTAATGCTACATAACATTATACGTTATATCGCAATACCACATAACGTTATACGTTCTAACGTAATACCATATAAAGTTATTCGCCATACTGTAATACCACATAACGTTATACGTTATATCGTAATACTATATAACGTTATACGTTATATCGTAATGCTACATAACGTTACACGTTATATAGTATTAACATATCACGTTATACGTTATATCGTAATGCTACATAACGTTATACGTTACATCGTAATGCTACATAACGTTATACGCTATACAGTATTACCATATCACGTTATACGTTATATCGTAATGCTACATAACGTTATACGTTACATCGTAATGCTACATACCGTTATACGTTATATCTTACTGCTACATAACGTTATACGTTATATCGTAATGCTACATATCGTTATACGTTAGAACGTATTACCATATAACGTTAGACGTTACATCGTAATGCTGCATAACGTTATACGTCATATCGTAATGCTACATAACGTTATACGTTATATCGTAATGCTACATAACGTTATACGTTATATCGTTATGCTACATAACGTTATGCGTTTTATCGTAATGCTACATAAATTGATACGTTATATCGTAATGCTACATTCGTTATACGTTATTACCTATTACCATATAACGTTATACGTTATATCGTAATGCTATATAACGTTATTCGTTATATCGTAATGCTACATAACGTTATACGTTATATCGTAATGCTGCATAACGTTATACGTTATATCGTAATGCTACATAACGTTATACGTTATAACGTAATACTACATAACGTTATACGTTATATCGTAATGCTACATAACGTTATACGTTATATCGTAATGCTACATAACGTTATACGTTATATCGTTATGCTACAGAACGTTATGCGTTTTATCGTAATGATACATAACTTGATACGTTATATCGTAACTGTACAAAACGTTAAACGTTATAACGTATTACCATATAACGTTATACGTTATATCGTAATGCTATATAACGTTATACGTTATATCGTAATGCTACATAACGTTATACGTTATATCGTAATGCTACATAACGTTATACGTTATATCGTAATGCTACATAACGTTATACGTTATATCGTAATGCTACATAACGTTATACGTTATGTCGTAATGCTACATAACGTTATATGTCATTACGTATTACCATATAACGTTATACGTTATATCGTAATGCTACATAACGTTATACGTTACATCGTAATACCACATAACGTTGTACGTTATATCGTAATGCTACATAACGTTATACGTTATATCGTAATGCTACATAACGTTATACGTTATATCGTAATGCTACATAACGTTATATGTTATAACGTATTACCATATAACGTTATACGTTATATCGTAATGCTACATAACGTTATACGTTACATCATAATACCACATAACGTTATACGTTATATCGTAATGCTACATAACGTTATACGTTATATCGTAATGCTACATAACGTTATACGTTATATAGTATTACCATATCACATTATACGTCATATCGTAATGCTATATAACGTTATACGTTATATCGTAATGCTACATAACGTTATACGTTATATCGTAATGCTACATAACTGGATACGTTATATCGTAATTGTACAAAACGTTATACGTTATAACGTATTACCATATAACGTTATACGTTATATCGTACTGCTACATAACGTTATACGTTAAGTCGTACTGCTACATAACGTTATACGTTATAACGTATTACCATATCACGTTATAAGTTATATCGTAATGCTACATAACGTTATACGTTATAACGTATTACCATATCACGTTATAAGTTATATCGTAATGCTACATAACGTTATACGTTATAACGTAATACTACATAACGTTATACGTTATAACGTAATACTACATCACGTTATACGTTATAACGTAATACTACATAACGTTATACGTTATAACGTAATACCATATAACGTTATACGTTATATCATAATGCTACACAACGTTATACGTTATAACGTAATGCTACATAACGTTATACGTTATATCGTAATGCTACATAACGTTATACGTTATATCGTTATGCTACATAACGTTATGCGTTTTATCGTAATGCTACATAACCTGATACGTTATATCGTAATGCTACAAAACGTTAGACGTTATAACGTATTACCATATAACGTTATACGTTATATCGTAATGCTATATAACGTTATACGTTATATCGTAATGCTACATAACGTTATACGTTATATCGTAATGCTACATAACGTTATACGTTATATCGTAATGCTACATAACGTTATACGTTATATCTTACTGCTACATAACATTATACGTTATATCGTAATGCTACACAACGTTATACGTTATATCGTAATGCTACATAACGTTATACGTTAGAACGTATTACCATATAACGTTAGACGTTACATCGTAATGCTGCATAACGTTATACGTCATATCGTAATGCTACATAACGTTATACGTTATATCGTAATGCTACATAACATTATACGTTATATCGCAATACCACATAACGTTATACGTTCTAACGTAATACCATATAAAGTTATTCGCCATACTGTAATACCACATAACGTTATACGTTATATCGTAATACTATATAACGTTATACGTTATATCGTAATGCTACATAACGTTACACGTTATATAGTATTAACATATCACGTTATACGTTATATCGTAATGCTACATAACGTTATACGTTACATCGTAATGCTACATAACGTTATACGCTATACAGTATTACCATATCACGTTATACGTTATATCGTAATGCTACATAACGTTATACGTTACATCGTAATGCTACATACCGTTATACGTTATATCTTACTGCTACATAACGTTATACGTTATATCGTAATGCTACATATCGTTATACGTTAGAACGTATTACCATATAACGTTAGACGTTACATCGTAATGCTGCATAACGTTATACGTCATATCGTAATGCTACATAACGTTATACGTTATATCGTAATGCTACATAACGTTATACGTTATATCGTTATGCTACATAACGTTATGCGTTTTATCGTAATGCTACATAACTTGATACGTTATATCGTAATGCTACATTCGTTATACGTTATTACCTATTACCATATAACGTTATACGTTATATCGTAATGCTATATAACGTTATTCGTTATATCGTAATGCTACATAACGTTATACGTTATATCGTAATGCTGCATAACGTTATACGTTATATCGTAATGCTACATAACGTTATACGTTATAACGTAATACTACATAACGTTATACGTTATATCGTAATGCTACATAACGTTATACGTTATATCGTAATGCTACATAACGTTATACGTTATATCGTTATGCTACAGAACGTTATGCGTTTTATCGTAATGATACATAACTTGATACGTTATATCGTAACTGTACAAAACGTTAAACGTTATAACGTATTACCATATAACGTTATACGTTATATCGTAATGCTATATAACGTTATACGTTATATCGTAATGCTACATAACGTTATACGTTATATCGTAATGCTACATAACGTTATACGTTATATCGTAATGCTACATAACGTTATACGTTATATCGTAATGCTACATAACGTTATACGTTATGTCGTAATGCTACATAACGTTATATGTCATTACGTATTACCATATAACGTTATACGTTATATCGTAATGCTACATAACGTTATACGTTACATCGTAATACCACATAACGTTGTACGTTATATCGTAATGCTACATAACGTTATACGTTATATCGTAATGCTACATAACGTTATACGTTATATCGTAATGCTACATAACGTTATATGTTATAACGTATTACCATATAACGTTATACGTTATATCGTAATGCTACATAACGTTATACGTTACATCATAATACCACATAACGTTATACGTTATATCGTAATGCTACATAACGTTATACGTTATATCGTAATGCTACATAACGTTATACGTTATATAGTATTACCATATCACGTTATACGTCATATCGTAATGCTATATAACGTTATACGTTATATCGTAATGCTACATAACGTTATACGTTATATCGTAATGCTACATAACGTTATACGTTATATCGTAATGCTCCATAACGTTATACGTTATAACGTAATACTACATAACGTTATACGTTATAACGTAATACTACATCACGTTATACGTTATAACGTAATACTACATAACGTTATGCGTTATAACGTAATACCATATAACGTTATACGTTATATCATAATGCTACATAACGTTATACGTTATAACGTAATGCTACATAACGTTATACGTTATATCGTAATGCTACATAATATTATACGTTATATCGTAATACCACATAACGTTATACGTTCTAACGTAATACCATATAAAGTTATTCGTCATACCGTAATACCACATAACGTTATACGTTATATCGTAATACTATATAACGTTATACGTTATATCGTAATGCTACATAACGTTATACGATATATAGTATTACCATATCACGTTATACGTTATATCGTAATGCTATATAACGTTATTCGTTATATCGTAATGCTACATAACGTTATACGTTATATCGTAATGCTACATAACGTTATACGTTATATCGTAATGCTACATAACGTTATACGCTATATCGTAATGCTACATTACGTTATACGTTATATAGTATTACCATATCACGTTATACGTTATATCGTAATGCTATTTAACGTTATACGTTATATCGTAATGCTACATAACGTTATACGTTATATCGTATTGCTACATAACGTTATACGTTATATCGTAATGCTACATAACGTTATACGTTATAACGTAATACTACATAACGTTATACGTTATAAAGTAATACTACATCACGTTATACGTTATAACGTAATACTACATAACGTTATACGTTACATCGTAATGCTACATACCGTTATACGTTATATCTTACTGCTACATAACGTTATACGTTATATCGTAATGCTACATATCGTTATACGTTAGAACGTATTACCATATAACGTTAGACGTTACATCGTAATGCTGCATAACGTTATACGTCATATCGTAATGCTACATAACGTTATACGTTATATCGTAATGCTACATAACGTTATACGTTATATCTTACTGCTACATAACATTATACGTTATATCGTAATGCTACACAACGTTATACGTTATATCGTAATGCTACATAACGTTATACGTTAGAACGTATTACCATATAACGTTAGACGTTACATCGTAATGCTGCATAACGTTATACGTCATATCGTAATGCTACATAACGTTATACGTTATATCGTAATGCTACATAACATTATACGTTATATCGTAATACCACGTAACGTTATACGTTCTAACGTAATACCATATAAAGTTATTCGCCATACTGTAATACCACATAACGTTATACGTTATATCGTAATACTATATAACGTTATACGTTATATCGTAATGCTACATAACGTTACACGTTATATAGTATTACCATATCACGTTATACGTTGTATCGTAATGCTACATAACGTTATACGTTACATCGTAATGCTACATAACGTTATACGCTATACAGTATTACCATATCACGTTATACGTTATATCGTAATGCTACATAACGTTATACGTTACATCGTAATGCTACATACCGTTATACGTTATATCTTACTGCTACATAACGTTATACGTTATATCGTAATGCTACATATCGTTATACGTTAGAACGTATTACCATATAACGTTAGACGTTACATCGTAATGCTGCATAACGTTATACGTCATATCGTAATGCTACATAACGTTATACGTTATATCGTAATGCTACATAACGTTATACGTTATATCGTTATGCTACATAACGTTATGCGTTTTATCGTAATGCTACATAACTTGATACGTTATATCGTAATGCTACATTCGTTATACGTTATTACCTATTACCATATAACGTTATACGTTATATCGTAATGCTATATAACGTTATTCGTTATATCGTAATGCTACATAACGTTATACGTTATATCGTAATGCTGCATAACGTTATACGTTATATCGTAATGCTACATAACGTTATACGTTATAACGTAATACTACATAACGTTATACGTTATATCGTAATGCTACATAACGTTATACGTTATATCGTAATGCTACATAACGTTATACGTTATATCGTTATGCTACATAACGTTATGCGTTTTATCGTAATGCTACATAACTTGATACGTTATATCGTAACTGTACAAAACGTTAAACGTTATAACGTATGACCATATAACGTTATACGTTATATCGTAATGCTATATAACGTTATACGTTATATCGTAATGCTACATAACGTTATACGTTATATCGTAATGCTACATAACGTTATACGTTATATCGTAATGCTACATAACGTTATACGTTATATCGTAATGCTACATAACGTTATACGTTATGTCGTAATGCTACATAACGTTATATGTCATTACGTATTACCATATAACGTTATACGTTATATCGTAATGCTACATAACGTTATACGTTACATCGTAATACCACATAACGTTGTACGTTATATCGTAATGCTACATAACGTTATACGTTATATCGTAATGCTACATAACGTTATACGTTATATCGTAATGCTACATAACGTTATATGTTATAACGTATTACCATATAACGTTATACGTTATATCGTAATGCTACATAACGTTATACGTTACATCATAATACCACATAACGTTATACGTTATATCGTAATGCTACATAACGTTATACGTTATATCGTAATGCTACATAACGTTATACGTTATATAGTATAACCATATCACGTTATACGTCATATCGTAATGCTATATAACGTTATACGTTATATCGTAATGCTACATAACGTTATACGTTATATCGTAATGCTACATAACGTTATACGTTATATCGTAATGCTCCATAACGTTATACGTTATAACGTAATACTACATAACGTTATACGTTATAACGTAATACTACATCACGTTATACGTTATAACGTAATACTACATAACGTTATGCGTTATAACGTAATACCATATAACGTTATACGTTATATCATAATGCTACATAACGTTATACGTTATAACGTAATGCTACATAACGTTATACGTTATATCGTAATGCTACATAACATTATACGTTATATCGTAATACCACATAACGTTATACGTTCTAACGTAATACCATATAAAGTTATTCGTCATACCGTAATACCACATAACGTTATACGTTATATCGTAATACTATATAACGTTATACGTTTTATCGTAATGCTACATAACGTTATACGTTATATAGTATTACCATATCACGTTATACGTTATATCGTAATGCTATATAACGTTATTCGTTATATCGTAATGCTACATAACGTTATACGTTATATCGTAATGCTACATAACGTTATACGTTATATCGTAATGCTACATAACGTTATACGTTATATCGTAATGCTACATTACGTTATACGTTATATAGTATTACCATATCACGTTATACGTTATATCGTAATGCTATTTAACGTTATACGTTATATCGTAATGCTACATAACGTTATACGTTATATCGTATTGCTACATAACGTTATACGTTATATCGTAATGCTACATAACGTTATACGTTATAACGTAATACTACATAACGTTATACGTTATAAAGTAATACTACATCACGTTATACGTTATAACGTAATACTACATAACGTTATACGTTATAACGTAATACCATATAACGTTATACGTTATATCATAATGCTACATAACGTTATACGTTATAGCGTAATGCTACATAACGTTATACGTTATATCGTAATGCTACATAACGTTATACGTTATATCGTTATGCTACATAACGTTATGCGTTTTATCGTAATGCTACATAACCTGATACGTTATATCGTAATGCTACAAAACGTTATACGTTATAACGTATTACCATATATCGTTATACGTTATAACGTAATACCATATAACGTTATACGTTATATCATAATGCTACATAACGTTATACGTTATAACGTAATGCTACATAACGTTATACGTTATATCGTAATGCTACATAACGTTATACGTTATATCGTTATGCTACATAACGTTATACGTTATATCGTAATGCTACATAACGTTATACGTTATATCGTAATGCTACATAACGTTATACGTTATAACGTAATGCTACATAACGTTATACGTTATATCGTAATGCTACATAACGTTATACGTTATATCGTTATGCTACATAACGTTATACGTTATATCGTAATGCTACATAACGTTATACGTTATATCGTAATGCTACATAACGTTATACGTTATATCGTTATGCTACATAACGTTATGCGTTTTATCGTAATGCTACATAACCTGATACGTTATATCGTAATGCTACAAAACGTTATACGTTATAACGTATTACCATATAACGTTATACGTTATAACGTAATACCATATAACGTTATACGTTATATCGTAATGCTACATAACGTTATACGTTATAACGTAATACTACATAACGTTATACGTTATAAAGTAATACTACATCACGTTATACGTTATAACGTAATACTACATAACGTTATACGTTATAACGTAATACCATATAACGTTATACGTTATATCATAATGCTACATAACGTTATACGTTATAACGTAATGCTACATAACGTTATACGTTATATCGTAATGCTACATAACGTTATACGTTATATCGTTATGCTACATAACGTTATACGTTATATCGTAATGCTACATAACGTTATACGTTATATCGTAATGCTACATAACGTTATACGTTATATCGTAATGCTACATAACGTTATATGTTATAACGTATTACCATATAACGTTATACGTTATATCGTAATGCTACATAACGTTATACGTTACATCGTAATACCACATAACGTTATACGTTATATCGTAATGCTACATAACGTTATACGTTATATCGTAATGCTACATAACGTTATACGTTATATAGTATTACCATATCACGTTATACGATATATCGTAATGCTATATAACGTTATACGTTATATCGTAATGCTACATAACGTTATACGTTATATCGTAATGCTACATAACGTTATACGTTACATCATAATACCACATAACGTTATACGTTATATCGTAATGCTACATAACGTTATACGTTATATCGTAATGCTACATAACGTTATACGTTATATAGTATTACCATATCACGTTATACGTCATATCGGAATGCTATATAACGTTATACGTTATATCGTAATGCTACATAACGTTATACGTTATATCTTACTGCTACATAACGTTATACGTTATATCGTAATGCTATATAACGTTATACGTTATATCGTAATGCTACATAACGTTATACGTTATATCGTAATGCTACATAACGTTATACGTTATATCTTACTGCTACATAACGTTATACGTTATATCGTAATGCTACATAACATTATACGTTATATCGTAATGCTACACAACGTTATACTTTATATCGTAATGCTACATAACGTTATACGTTAGAACGTATTACCATATAACGTTAGACGTTACATCGTAATGCTGCATAACGTTATACGTCATATCGTAATGCTACATAACGTTATACGTTATATCGTAATGCTACATAACATTATACGTTATATCGTAATACCACATAACGTTATACGTTCTAACGTAATACCATATAAAGTTATTCGCCATACTGTAATACCACATAACGTTATACGTTATATCGTAATACTATATAACGTTATACGTTATATCGTAATGCTACATAACGTTACACGTTATATAGTATTACCATATCACGTTATACGTTATATCGTAATGCTACATAACGTTATACGTTACATCGTAATGCTACATAACGTTATACGCTATACAGTATTACCATATCACGTTATACGTTATATCGTAATGCTACATAACGTTATACGTTACATCGTAATGCTACATACCGTTATACGTTATATCTTACTGCTACATAACGTTATACGTTATATCGTAATGCTACATATCGTTATACGTTAGAACGTATTACCATATAACGTTAGACGTTACATCGTAATGCTGCATAACGTTATACGTCATATCGTAATGCTACATAACGTTATACGTTATATAGTAATGCTACATAACGTTATACGTTATATCGTTATGCTACATAACGTTATGCGTTTTATCGTAATGCTACATAACTTGATACGTTATTTCGTAATGCTACATTCGTTATACGTTATTACCTATTACCATATAACGTTATACGTTATATCGTAATGCTATATAACGTTATTCGTTATATCGTAATGCTACATAACGTTATACGTTATATCGTAATGCTGCATAACGTTATACGTTATATCGTAATGCTACATAACGTTATACGTTATAACGTAATACTACATAACGTTATACGTTATATCGTAATGCTACATAACGATATACGTTATTTTGTAATGCTACATAACGTTATACGTTATATCGTTATGCTACATAACGTTATGCGTTTTATCGTAATGCTACATAACTTGATACGTTATATCGTAACTGTACAAAACGTTAAACGTTATAACGTATTACCATATAACGTTATACGTTATATCGTAATGCTATATAACGTTATACGTTATATCGTAATGCTACATAACGTTATACGTTATATCGTAATGCTACATAACGTTATACGTTATATCGTAATGCTACATAACGTTATACGTTATATCGTAATGCTACATAACGTTATACGTTATGTCGTAATGCTACATAACGTTATATGTCATTACGTATTACCATATAACGTTATACGTTATATCGTAATGCTACATAACGTTATACGTTACATCGTAATACCACATAACGTTGTACGTTATATCGTAATGCTACATAACGTTATACGTTATATCGTAATGCTACATAACGTTATACGTTATATCGTAATGCTACATAACGTTATACGTTATAACGTAATACTACATAACGTTATACGTTATATCGTAATGCTACATAACGTTATACGTTATATCGTAATGCTACATAACGTTATACGTTATATCGTAATGCTACATAACGTTATACGTTATATCGTTATGCTACATAACGTTATGCGTTTTATCGTAATGCTACATAACTGGATACGTTATATCGTAATTGTACAAAACGTTATACGTTATAACGTATTACCATATAACGTTATACGTTATATCGTACTGCTACATAACGTTATACGTTAAGTCGTACTGCTACATAACGTTATACGTTATAACGTATTACCATATCACGTTATAAGTTATATCGTAATGCTACATAACGTTATACGTTATAACGTATTACCATATCACGTTATAAGTTATATCGTAATGCTACATAACGTTATACGTTATAACGTAATACTACATAACGTTATACGTTATAACGTAATACTACATCACGTTATACGTTATAACGTAATACTACATAACGTTATACGTTATAACGTAATACCATATAACGTTATACGTTATATCATAATGCTACACAACGTTATACGTTATAACGTAATGCTACATAACGTTATACGTTATATCGTAATGCTACATAACGTTATACGTTATATCGTTATGCTACATAACGTTATGCGTTTTATCGTAATGCTACATAACCTGATACGTTATATCGTAATGCTACAAAACGTTAGACGTTATAACGTATTACCATATAACGTTATACGTTATATCGTAATGCTATATAACGTTATACGTTATATCGTAATGCTACATAACGTTATACGTTATATCGTAATGCTACATAACGTTATACGTTATATCGTAATGCTACATAACGTTATACGTTATATCTTACTGCTACATAACATTATACGGTATATCGTAATGCTACACAACGTTATACGTTATATCGTAATGCTACATAACGTTATACGTTAGAACGTATTACCATATAACGTTAGACGTTACATCGTAATGCTGCATAACGTTATACGTCATATCGTAATGCTACATAACGTTATACGTTATATCGTAATGCTACATAACATTATACGTTATATCGCAATACCACATAACGTTATACGTTCTAACGTAATACCATATAAAGTTATTCGCCATACTGTAATACCACATAACGTTATACGTTATATCGTAATACTATATAACGTTATACGTTATATCGTAATGCTACATAACGTTACACGTTATATAGTATTAACATATCACGTTATACGTTATATCGTAATGCTACATAACGTTATACGTTACATCGTAATGCTACATAACGTTATACGCTATACAGTATTACCATATCACGTTATACGTTATATCGTAATGCTACATAACGTTATACGTTACATCGTAATGCTACATACCGTTATACGTTATATCTTACTGCTACATAACGTTATACGTTATATCGTAATGCTACATATCGTTATACGTTAGAACGTATTACCATATAACGTTAGACGTTACATCGTAATGCTGCATAACGTTATACGTCATATCGTAATGCTACATAACGTTATACGTTATATCGTAATGCTACATAACGTTATACGTTATATCGTTATGCTACATAACGTTATGCGTTTTATCGTAATGCTACATAACTTGATACGTTATATCGTAATGCTACATTCGTTATACGTTATTACCTATTACCATATAACGTTATACGTTATATCGTAATGCTATATAACGTTATTCGTTATATCGTAATGCTACATAACGTTATACGTTATATCGTAATGCTGCATAACGTTATACGTTATATCGTAATGCTACATAACGTTATACGTTATAACGTAATACTACATAACGTTATACGTTATATCGTAATGCTACATAACGTTATACGTTATATCGTAATGCTACATAACGTTATACGTTATATCGTTATGCTACATAACGTTATGCGTTTTATCGTAATGATACATAACTTGATACGTTATATCGTAACTGTACAAAACGTTAAACGTTATAACGTATTACCATATAACGTTATACGTTATATCGTAATGCTATATAACGTTATACGTTATATCGTAATGCTACATAACGTTATACGTTATATCGTAATGCTACATAACGTTATACGTTATATCGTAATGCTACATAACGTTATACGTTATATCGTAATGCTACATAACGTTATACGTTATGTCGTAATGCTACATAACGTTATATGTCATTACGTATTACCATATAACGTTATACGTTATATCGTAATGCTACATAACGTTATACGTTACATCGTAATACCACATAACGTTGTACGTTATATCGTAATGCTACATAACGTTATACGTTATATCGTAATGCTACATAACGTTATACGTTATATCGTAATGCTACATAACGTTATATGTTATAACGTATTACCATATAACGTTATACGTTATATCGTAATGCTACATAACGTTATACGTTACATCATAATACCACATAACGTTATACGTTATATCGTAATGCTACATAACGTTATACGTTATATCGTAATGCTACATAACGTTATACGTTATATAGTATTACCATATCACGTTATACGTCATATCGTAATGCTATATAACGTTATACGTTATATCGTAATGCTACATAACGTTATACGTTATATCGTAATGCTACATAACGTTATACGTTATATCGTAATGCTCCATAACGTAATACGTTATAACGTAATACTACATAACGTTATACGTTATAACGTAATACTACATCACGTTATACGTTATAACGTAATACTACATAACGTTATGCGTTATAAGGTAATACCATATAACGTTATACGTTATATCATAATGCTACATAACGTTATACGTTATAACGTAATGCTACATAACGTTATACGTTATATCGTAATGCTACATAATATTATACGTTATATCGTAATACCACATAACGTTATACGTTCTAACGTAATACCATATAAAGTTATTCGTCATACCGTAATACCACATAACGTTATACGTTATATCGTAATACTATATAACGTTATACGTTATATCGTAATGCTACATAACGTTATACGATATATAGTATTACCATATCACGTTATACGTTATATCGTAATGCTATATAACGTTATTCGTTATATCGTAATGCTACATAACGTTATACGTTATATCGTAATGCTACATAACGTTATACGTTATATCGTAATGCTACATAACGTTATACGTTATATCGTAATGCTACATTACGTTATACGTTATATAGTATTACCATATCACGTTATACGTTATATCGTAATGCTATTTAACGTTATACGTTATATCGTAATGCTACATAACGTTATACGTTATATCGTATTGCTACATAACGTTATACGTTATATCGTAATGCTACATAACGTTATACGTTATAACGTAATACTACATAACGTTATACGTTATAAAGTAATACTACATCACGTTATACGTTATAACGTAATACTACATAACGTTATACGTTACATCGTAATGCTACATACCGTTATACGTTATATCTTACTGCTACATAACGTTATACGTTATATCGTAATGCTACATATCGTTATACGTTAGAACGTATTACCATATAACGTTAGACGTTACATCGTAATGCTGCATAACGTTATACGTCATATCGTAATGCTACATAACGTTATACGTTATATCGTAATGCTACATAACGTTATACGTTATATCTTACTGCTACATAACATTATACGTTATATCGTAATGCTACACAACGTTATACGTTATATCGTAATGCTACATAACGTTATACGTTAGAACGTATTACCATATAACGTTAGACGTTACATCGTAATGCTGCATAACGTTATACGTCATATCGTAATGCTACATAACGTTATACGTTATATCGTAATGCTACATAACATTATACGTTATATCGTAATACCACGTAACGTTATACGTTCTAACGTAATACCATATAAAGTTATTCGCCATACTGTAATACCACATAACGTTATACGTTATATCGTAATACTATATAACGTTATACGTTATATCGTAATGCTACATAACGTTACACGTTATATAGTATTACCATATCACGTTATACGTTGTATCGTAATGCTACATAACGTTATACGTTACATCGTAATGCTACATAACGTTATACGCTATACAGTATTACCATATCACGTTATACGTTATATCGTAATGCTACATAACGTTATACGTTACATCGTAATGCTACATACCGTTATACGTTTTATCTTACTGCTACATAACGTTATACGTTATATCGTAATGCTACATATCGTTATACGTTAGAACGTATTACCATATAACGTTAGACGTTACATCGTAATGCTGCATAACGTTATACGTCATATCGTAATGCTACATAACGTTATACGTTATATCGTAATGCTACATAACGTTATACGTTATATCGTTATGCTACATAACGTTATGCGTTTTATCGTAATGCTACATAACTTGATACGTTATATCGTAATGCTACATTCGTTATACGTTATTACCTATTACCATATAACGTTATACGTTATATCGTAATGCTATATAACGTTATTCGTTATATCGTAATGCTACATAACGTTATACGTTATATCGTAATGCTGCATAACGTTATACGTTATATCGTAATGCTACATAACGTTATACGTTATAACGTAATACTACATAACGTTATACGTTATATCGTAATGCTACATAACGTTATACGTTATATCGTAATGCTACATAACGTTATACGTTATATCGTTATGCCACATAACGTTATGCGTTTTATCGTAATGCTACATAACTTGATACGTTATATCGTAACTGTACAAAACGTTAAACGTTAAAACGTATTACCATATAACGTTATACGTTATATCGTAATGCTATATAACGTTATACGTTATATAGTATTACCATATCACGTTATACGTTATATCGTAATGCTATATAACGTTATTCGTTATATCGTAATGCTACATAACGTTATACGTTATATCGTAATGCTACATAACGTTATACGTTATATCGTAATGCTACATAACGTTATACGTTATATCGTAATGCTACATTACGTTATACGTTATATAGTATTACCATATCACGTTATACGTTATATCGTAATGCTATTTAACGTTATACGTTATATCGTAATGCTACATAACGTTATACGTTATATCGTATTGCTACATAACGTTATACGTTATATCGTATTGCTACATAACGTTATACGTTATAACGTAATACTACATAACGTTATACGTTATAAAGTAATACTACATCACGTTATACGTTATAACGTAATACTACATAACGTTATACGTTATAACGTAATACCATATCACGTTATACGTTATATCGTAATGCTACATAACGTTATACGTTACATCGTAATGCTACATACCGTTATACGTTATATCTTACTGCTACATAACGTTATACGTTATATCGTAATGCTACATATCGTTATACGTTAGAACGTATTACCATATAACGTTAGACGTTACATCGTAATGCTGCATAACGTTATACGTCATATCGTAATGCTACATAACGTTATATGTTATAACGTATTACCATATAACGTTATACGTTATATCGTAATGCTACATAACGTTATACGTTACATCATAATACCACATAACGTTATACGTTATATCGTAATGCTACATAACGTTATACGTTATATCGTAATGCTACATAACGTTATACGTTATATAGTATTACCATATCACGTTATACGTCATATCGTAATGCTATATAACGTTATACGTTATATCGTAATGCTACATAACGTTATACGTTATATCGTAATGCTACATAACGTTATACGTTATATCGTAATGCTCCATAACGTAATACGTTATAACGTAATACTACATAACGTTATACGTTATAACGTAATACTACATCACGTTATACGTTATAACGTAATACTACATAACGTTATGCGTTATAAGGTAATACCATATAACGTTATACGTTATATCATAATGCTACATAACGTTATACGTTATAACGTAATGCTACATAACGTTATACGTTATATCGTAATGCTACATAATATTATACGTTATATCGTAATACCACATAACGTTATACGTTCTAACGTAATACCATATAAAGTTATTCGTCATACCGTAATACCACATAACGTTATACGTTATATCGTAATACTATATAACGTTATACGTTATATCGTAATGCTACATAACGTTATACGATATATAGTATTACCATATCACGTTATACGTTATATCGTAATGCTATATAACGTTATTCGTTATATCGTAATGCTACATAACGTTATACGTTATATCGTAATGCTACATAACGTTATACGTTATATCGTAATGCTACATAACGTTATACGTTATATCGTAATGCTACATTACGTTATACGTTATATAGTATTACCATATCACGTTATACGTTATATCGTAATGCTATTTAACGTTATACGTTATATCGTAATGCTACATAACGTTATACGTTATATCGTATTGCTACATAACGTTATACGTTATATCGTAATGCTACATAACGTTATACGTTATAACGTAATACTACATAACGTTATACGTTATAAAGTAATACTACATCACGTTATACGTTATAACGTAATACTACATAACGTTATACGTTACATCGTAATGCTACATACCGTTATACGTTATATCTTACTGCTACATAACGTTATACGTTATATCGTAATGCTACATATCGTTATACGTTAGAACGTATTACCATATAACGTTAGACGTTACATCGTAATGCTGCATAACGTTATACGTCATATCGTAATGCTACATAACGTTATACGTTATATCGTAATGCTACATAACGTTATACGTTATATCTTACTGCTACATAACATTATACGTTATATCGTAATGCTACACAACGTTATACGTTATATCGTAATGCTACATAACGTTATACGTTAGAACGTATTACCATATAACGTTAGACGTTACATCGTAATGCTGCATAACGTTATACGTCATATCGTAATGCTACATAACGTTATACGTTATATCGTAATGCTACATAACATTATACGTTATATCGTAATACCACGTAACGTTATACGTTCTAACGTAATACCATATAAAGTTATTCGCCATACTGTAATACCACATAACGTTATACGTTATATCGTAATACTATATAACGTTATACGTTATATCGTAATGCTACATAACGTTACACGTTATATAGTATTACCATATCACGTTATACGTTGTATCGTAATGCTACATAACGTTATACGTTACATCGTAATGCTACATAACGTTATACGCTATACAGTATTACCATATCACGTTATACGTTATATCGTAATGCTACATAACGTTATACGTTACATCGTAATGCTACATACCGTTATACGTTTTATCTTACTGCTACATAACGTTATACGTTATATCGTAATGCTACATATCGTTATACGTTAGAACGTATTACCATATAACGTTAGACGTTACATCGTAATGCTGCATAACGTTATACGTCATATCGTAATGCTACATAACGTTATACGTTATATCGTAATGCTACATAACGTTATACGTTATATCGTTATGCTACATAACGTTATGCGTTTTATCGTAATGCTACATAACTTGATACGTTATATCGTAATGCTACATTCGTTATACGTTATTACCTATTACCATATAACGTTATACGTTATATCGTAATGCTATATAACGTTATTCGTTATATCGTAATGCTACATAACGTTATACGTTATATCGTAATGCTGCATAACGTTATACGTTATATCGTAATGCTACATAACGTTATACGTTATAACGTAATACTACATAACGTTATACGTTATATCGTAATGCTACATAACGTTATACGTTATATCGTAATGCTACATAACGTTATACGTTATATCGTTATGCCACATAACGTTATGCGTTTTATCGTAATGCTACATAACTTGATACGTTATATCGTAACTGTACAAAACGTTAAACGTTAAAACGTATTACCATATAACGTTATACGTTATATCGTAATGCTATATAACGTTATACGTTATATAGTATTACCATATCACGTTATACGTTATATCGTAATGCTATATAACGTTATTCGTTATATCGTAATGCTACATAACGTTATACGTTATATCGTAATGCTACATAACGTTATACGTTATATCGTAATGCTACATAACGTTATACGTTATATCGTAATGCTACATTACGTTATACGTTATATAGTATTACCATATCACGTTATACGTTATATCGTAATGCTATTTAACGTTATACGTTATATCGTAATGCTACATAACGTTATACGTTATATCGTATTGCTACATAACGTTATACGTTATATCGTATTGCTACATAACGTTATACGTTATAACGTAATACTACATAACGTTATACGTTATAAAGTAATACTACATCACGTTATACGTTATAACGTAATACTACATAACGTTATACGTTATAACGTAATACCATATCACGTTATACGTTATATCGTAATGCTACATAACGTTATACGTTACATCGTAATGCTACATACCGTTATACGTTATATCTTACTGCTACATAACGTTATACGTTATATCGTAATGCTACATATCGTTATACGTTAGAACGTATTACCATATAACGTTAGACGTTACATCGTAATGCTGCATAACGTTATACGTCATATCGTAATGCTACATAACGTTATACGTTATATCGTAATGCTACATAACGTTATACGTTATATCGTTATGCTACATAACGTTATGCGTTTTATCGTAATGCTACATAACTTGATACGTTATATCGTAATGCTACATTCGTTATACGTTATTACCTATTACCATATAACGTTATACGTTATATCGTAATGCTATATAACGTTATTCGTTATATCGTAATGCTACATAACGTTATACGTTATATCGTAATGCTGCATAACGTTATACGTTATATCGTAATGCTACATAACGTTATACGTTATAACGTAATACTACATAACGTTATACGTTATATCGTAATGCTACATAACGTTATACGTTATATCGTAATGCTACATAACGTTATACGTTATATCGTTATGCTACATAACGTTACACGTTATATAGTATTACCATATCACGTTATACGTTGTATCGTAATGCTACATAACGTTATACGTTACATCGTAATGCTACATAACGTTATACGCTATACAGTATTACCATATCACGTTATACGTTATATCGTAATGCTACATAACGTTATACGTTACATCGTAATGCTACATACCGTTATACGTTTTATCTTACTGCTACATAACGTTATACGTTATATCGTAATGCTACATATCGTTATACGTTAGAACGTATTACCATATAACGTTAGACGTTACATCGTAATGCTGCATAACGTTATGCGTCATATCGTAATGCTACATAACGTTATACGTTATATCGTAATGCTACATAACGTTATACGTTATATCGTTATGCTACATAACGTTATGCGTTTTATCGTAATGCTACATAACTTGATACGTTATATCGTAATGCTACATTCGTTATACGTTATTACCTATTACCATATAACGTTATACGTTATATCGTAATGCTATATAACGTTATTCGTTATATCGTAATGCTACATAACGTTATACGTTATATCGTAATGCTGCATAACGTTATACGTTATATCGTAATGCTACATAACGTTATACGTTATAACGTAATACTACATAACGTTATACGTTATATCGTAATGCTACATAACGTTATACGTTATATCGTAATGCTACATAACGTTATACGTTATATCGTTATGCTACATAACGTTATGCGTTTTATCGTAATGCTACATAACTTGATACGTTATATCGTAACTGTACAAAACGTTAAACGTTATAACGTATTACCATATAACGTTATACGTTATATCGTAATGCTATATAACGTTATACGTTATATCGTAATGCTACATAACGTTAAACGTTATATCGTAATGCTACATAACGTGATACGTTATATCGTAATGCTACATAACGTTATACGTTATATCGTAATGCTACATAACGTTATACGTTATGTCGTAATGCTACATAACGTTATATGTCATTACGTATTACCATATAACGTTATACGTTATATCGTAATGCTACATAACGTTATACGTTACATCGTAATACCACATAACGTTGTACGTTATATCGTAATGCTACATAACGTTATACGTTATATCGTAATGCTACATAACGTTATACGTTATATCGTAATGCTACATAACGTTATATGTTATAACGTATTACCATATAACGTTATACGTTATATCGTAATGCTACATAACGTTATACGTTACATCATAATACCACATAACGTTATACGTTATATCGTAATGCTACATAACGTTATACGTTATATCGTAATGCTACATAACGTTATACGTTATATAGTATCACCATATCACGTTATACGTCATATCGTAATGCTATATAACGTTATACGTTATATCGTAATGCTACATAACGTTATACGTTATATCGTAATGCTACATAACGTTATACGTTATATCGTAATGCACCATAACGTTATACGTTATAACGTAATACTACATAACGTTATACGTTATAACGTAATACTACATCACGTTATACGTTATAACGTAATACTACATAACGTTATGCGTTATAACGTAATACCATATAACGTTATACGTTATATCATAATGCTACATAACGTTATACGTTATAACGTAATGCTACATAACGTTATACGTTATATCGTAATGCTACATAACATTATACGTTATATCGTAATACCACATAACGTTATACGTTCTAACGTAATACCATATAAAGTTATTCGTCATACCGTAATACCACATAACGTTATACGTTATATCGTAATACTATATAACGTTATACGTTATATCGTAATGCTACATAACGTTATACGTTATATAGTATTACCATATCACGTTATACGTTATATCGTAATGCTATATAACGTTATTCGTTATATCGTAATGCTACATAACGTTATACGTTATATCGTAATGCTACATAACGTTATACGTTATATCGTAATGCTACATAACGTTATACGTTATATCGTAATGCTACATTACGTTATACGTTATATAGTATTACCATATCACGTTATACGTTATATCGTAATGCTATTTAACGTTATACGTTATATCGTAATGCTACATAACGTTATACGTTATATCGTATTGCTACATAACGTTATACGTTATATCGTAATGCTACATAACGTTATACGTTATAACGTAATACTACATAACGTTATACGTTATAAAGTAATACTACATCACGTTATACGTTATAACGTAATACTACATAACGTTATACGTTATAACGTAATACCATATAACGTTATACGTTATATCATAATGCTACATAACGTTATACGTTATAGCGTAATGCTACATAACGTTATACGTTATATCGTAATGCTACATAACGTTATACGTTATATCGTTATGCTACATAACGTTATGCGTTTTATCGTAATGCTACATAACCTGATACGTTATATCGTAATGCTACAAAACGTTATACGTTATAACGTATTACCATATATCGTTATACGTTATAACGTAATACCATATAACGTTATACGTTATATCATAATGCTACATAACGTTATACGTTATAACGTAATGCTACATAACGTTATACGTTATATCGTAATGCTACATAACGTTATACGTTATATCGTTATGCTACATAACGTTATACGTTATATCGTAATGCTACATAACGTTATACGTTATATCGTAATGCTACATAACGTTATACGTTATAACGTAATGCTACATAACGTTATACGTTATATCGTAATGCTACATAACGTTATACGTTATATCGTTATGCTACATAACGTTATACGTTATATCGTAATGCTACATAACGTTATACGTTATATCGTAATGCTACATAACGTTATACGTTATATCGTTATGCTACATAACGTTATGCGTTTTATCGTAATGCTACATAACCTGATACGTTATATCGTAATGCTACAAAACGTTATACGTTATAACGTATTACCATATAACGTTATACGTTATAACGTAATACCATATAACGTTATACGTTATATCGTAATGCTACATAACGTTATACGTTATAACGTAATACTACATAACGTTATACGTTATAAAGTAATACTACATCACGTTATACGTTATAACGTAATACTACATAACGTTATACGTTATAACGTAATACCATATAACGTTATACGTTATATCATAATGCTACATAACGTTATACGTTATAACGTAATGCTACATAACGTTATACGTTATATCGTAATGCTACATAACGTTATACGTTATATCGTTATGCTACATAACGTTATACGTTATATCGTAATGCTACATAACGTTATACGTTATATCGTAATGCTACATAACGTTATACGTTATATCGTAATGCTACATAACGTTATATGTTATAACGTATTACCATATAACGTTATACGTTATATCGTAATGCTACATAACGTTATACGTTACATCGTAATACCACATAACGTTATACGTTATATCGTAATGCTACATAACGTTATACGTTATATCGTAATGCTACATAACGTTATACGTTATATAGTATTACCATATCACGTTATACGATATATCGTAATGCTATATAACGTTATACGTTATATCGTAATGCTACATAACGTTATACGTTATATCGTAATGCTACATAACGTTATACGTTATATCGTAATGCTACATAAAGTTATACGTTATATCGTAATGCTACATAACGTTATATGTTATAACGTATTACCATATAACGTTATACGTTATATCGTAATGCTACATAACGTTATACGTTATATCGTAATGCTACATAACGTTATACGTTACATCATAATACCACATAACGTTATACGTTATATCGTAATGCTACATAACGTTATACGTTATATCGTAATGCTACATAACGTTATACGTTATATAGTATTACCATATCACGTTATACGTCATATCGTAATGCTATATAACGTTATACGTTATATCGTAATGCTACATAACGTTATATGTTATATCGTAATGCTACATAACGTTATACGTTATATCGTAATGCTCCATAACGTTATACGTTATAACGTAATACTACATAACGTTATACGTTATAACGTAATACTACATCACGTTATACGTTATAACGTAATACTACATAACGTTATGCGTTATAACGTAATACCATATAACGTTATACGTTATATCATAATGCTACATAACGTTATACGTTATAACGTAATGCTACATAACGTTATACGTTATATCGTAATGCTACATAACATTATACGTTATATCGTAATACCACATAACGTTATACGTTCTAACGTAATACCATATAAAGTTATTCGTCATACCGTAATACCACATAACGTTATACGTTATATCGTAATACTATATAACGTTATACGTTATATCGTAATGCTACATAACGTTATACGTTATATAGTATTACCATATCACGTTATACGTTATATCGTAATGCTATATAACGTTATTCGTTATATCGTAATGCTACATAACGTTATACGTTATATCGTAATGCTACATAACGTTATACGTTATATCGTAATGCTACATAACGTTATACGTTATATCGTAATGCTACATTACGTTATACGTTATATAGTATTACCATATCACGTTATACGTTATATCGTAATGCTATTTAACGTTATACGTTATATCGTAATGCTACATAACGTTATACGTTATATCGTATTGCTACATAACGTTATACGTTATATCGTAATGCTACATAACGTTATACGTTATAACGTAATACTACATAACGTTATACGTTATAAAGTAATACTACATCACGTTATACGTTATAACGTAATACTACATAACGTTATACGTTATAACGTAATACCATATAACGTTATACGTTATATCATAATGCTACATAACGTTATACGTTATAGCGTAATGCTACATAACGTTATACGTTATATCGTAATGCTACATAACGTTATACGTTATATCGTTATGCTACATAACGTTATACGTTATATCGTATTGCTACATAACGTTATACGTTATATCGTAATGCTACATAACGTTATACGTTATAACGTAATACTACATAACGTTATACGTTATAAAGTAATACTACATCACGTTATACGTTATAACGTAATACTACATAACGTTATACGTTATAACGTAATACCATATAACGTTATACGTTATATCATAATGCTACATAACGTTATACGTTATAGCGTAATGCTACATAACGTTATACGTTATATCGTAATGCTACATAACGTTATACGTTATATCGTTATGCTACATAACGTTATGCGTTTTATCGTAATGCTACATAACCTGATACGTTATATCGTAATGCTACAAAACGTTATACGTTATAACGTATTACCATATAACGTTATACGTTATAACGTAATACCATATAACGTTATACGTTATATCATAATGCTACATAACGTTATACGTTATATCGTAATGCTACATAACGTTATACGTTATATCGAAATGCTACATAACGTTATACGTTATATCGTTATGCTACATAACGTTATACGTTATATCGTAATGCTACATAACGTTATACGTTATATCGTAATGCTACATAACGTTATACGTTATAACGTAATGCTACATAACGTTATACGTTATATCGTAATGCTACATAACGTTATACGTTATATCGTTATGCTACATAACGTTATACGTTATATCGTAATGCTACATAACGTTATACGTTATATCGTAATGCTACATAACGTTATACGTTATATCGTTATGCTACATAACGTTATGCGTTTTATCGTAATGCTACATAACCTGATACGTTATATCGTAATGCTACAAAACGTTATACGTTATAACGTATTACCATATAACGTTATACGTTATAACGTAATACCATATAACGTTATACGTTATATCGTAATGCTACATAACGTTATACGTTATAACGTAATACTACATAACGTTATACGTTATAAAGTAATACTACATCACGTTATACGTTATAACGTAATACTACATAACGTTATACGTTATAACGTAATACTACATAACGTTATACGTTATAACGTAATACCATATAACGTTATACGTTATATCATAATGCTACATAACGTTATACGTTATAACGTAATGCTACATAACGTTATACGTTATATCGTAATGCTACATAACGTTATACGTTATATCGTTATGCTACATAACGTTATACGTTATATCGTAATGCTACATAACGTTATACGTTATATCGTAATGCTACATAACGTTATACGTTATATCGTAATGCTACATAACGTTATATGTTATAACGTATTACCATATAACGTTATACGTTATATCGTAATGCTACATAACGTTATACGTTATATCGTAATACTACATAACGTTATACGTTATAACGTAATACCATATAACGTTATACGTTATATCGTAATGCTACATAACGTTATACGTTATAACGTAATACTACATAACGTTATACGTTATATCGTAATGCTACATAACGTTATACGTTATATCGTAATGCTACATAACGTTATACGTTATATCGTTATGCTACATAACGTTATGCGTTTTATCGTAATGCTACATAACTTGATACGTTATATCGTAACTGTACAAAACGTTAAACGTTATAACGTATTACCATATAACGTTATACGTTATATCGTAATGCTATATAACGTTATACGTTATATCGTAATGCTACATAACGTTATACGTTATATCGTAATGCTACATAACGTTATACGTTATATCGTAATGCTACATAACGTTATACGTTATATCGTAATGCTACATAACGTTATACGTTATGTCGTAATGCTACATAACGTTATATGTCATTACGTATTACCATATAACGTTATACGTTATATCGTAATGCTACATAACGTTATACGTTACATCGTAATACCACATAACGTTGTACGTTATATCGTAATGCTACATAACGTTATACGTTATATCGTAATGCTACATAACGTTATACGTTATATCGTAATGCTACATAACGTTATATGTTATAACGTATTACCATATAACGTTATACGTTATATCGTAATGCTACATAACGTTATACGTTACATCATAATACCACATAACGTTATACGTTATATCGTAATGCTACATAACGTTATACGTTATATCGTAATGCTACATAACGTTATACGTTATATAGTATCACCATATCACGTTATACGTCATATCGTAATGCTATATAACGTTATACGTTATATCGTAATGCTACATAACGTTATACGTTATATCGTAATGCTACATAACGTTATACGTTATATCGTAATGCACCATAACGTTATACGTTATAACGTAATACTACATAACGTTATACGTTATAACGTAATACTACATCACGTTATACGTTATAACGTAATACTACATAACGTTATGCGTTATAACGTAATACCATATAACGTTATACGTTATATCATAATGCTACATAACGTTATACGTTATAACGTAATGCTACATAACGTTATACGTTATATCGTAATGCTACATAACATTATACGTTATATCGTAATACCACATAACGTTATACGTTCTAACGTAATACCATATAAAGTTATTCGTCATACCGTAATACCACATAACGTTATACGTTATATCGTAATACTATATAACGTTATACGTTATATCGTAATGCTACATAACGTTATACGTTATATAGTATTACCATATCACGTTATACGTTATATCGTAATGCTATATAACGTTATTCGTTATATCGTAATGCTACATAACGTTATACGTTATATCGTAATGCTACATAACGTTATACGTTATATCGTAATGCTACATAACGTTATACGTTATATCGTAATGCTACATTACGTTATACGTTATATAGTATTACCATATCACGTTATACGTTATATCGTAATGCTATTTAACGTTATACGTTATATCGTAATGCTACATAACGTTATACGTTATATCGTATTGCTACATAACGTTATACGTTATATCGTAATGCTACATAACGTTATACGTTATAACGTAATACTACATAACGTTATACGTTATAAAGTAATACTACATCACGTTATACGTTATAACGTAATACTACATAACGTTATACGTTATAACGTAATACCATATAACGTTATACGTTATATCATAATGCTACATAACGTTATACGTTATAGCGTAATGCTACATAACGTTATACGTTATATCGTAATGCTACATAACGTTATACGTTATATCGTTATGCTACATAACGTTATGCGTTTTATCGTAATGCTACATAACCTGATACGTTATATCGTAATGCTACAAAACGTTATACGTTATAACGTATTACCATATATCGTTATACGTTATAACGTAATACCATATAACGTTATACGTTATATCATAATGCTACATAACGTTATACGTTATAACGTAATGCTACATAACGTTATACGTTATATCGTAATGCTACATAACGTTATACGTTATATCGTTATGCTACATAACGTTATACGTTATATCGTAATGCTACATAACGTTATACGTTATATCGTAATGCTACATAACGTTATACGTTATAACGTAATGCTACATAACGTTATACGTTATATCGTAATGCTACATAACGTTATACGTTATATCGTTATGCTACATAACGTTATACGTTATATCGTAATGCTACATAACGTTATACGTTATATCGTAATGCTACATAACGTTATACGTTATATCGTTATGGTACATAACGTTATGCGTTTTATCGTAATGCTACATAACCTGATACGTTATATCGTAATGCTACAAAACGTTATACGTTATAACGTATTACCATATAACGTTATACGTTATAACGTAATACCATATAACGTTATACGTTATATCGTAATGCTACATAACGTTATACGTTATAACGTAATACTACATAACGTTATACGTTATAAAGTAATACTACATCACGTTATACGTTATAACGTAATACTACATAACGTTATACGTTATAACGTAATACCATATAACGTTACACGTTATATCATAATGCTACATAACGTTATACGTTATAACGTAATGCTACATAACGTTATACGTTATATCGTAATGCTACATAACGTTATACGTTATATCGTTATGCTACATAACGTTATACGTTATATCGTAATGCTACATAACGTTATACGTTATATCGTAATGCTACATAACGTTATACGTTATATCGTAATGCTACATAACGTTATATGTTATAACGTATTACCATATAACGTTATACGTTATATCGTAATGCTACATAACGTTATACGTTACATCGTAATACCACATAACGTTATACGTTATATCGTAATGCTACATAACGTTATACGTTATATCGTAATGCTACATAACGTTATACGTTATATAGTATTACCATATCACGTTATACGATATATCGTAATGCTATATAACGTTATACGTTATATCGTAATGCTACATAACGTTATACGTTATATCGTAATGCTACATAACGTTATACGTTATATCGTAATGCTACATAAAGTTATACGTTATATCGTAATGCTACATAACGTTATATGTTATAACGTATTACCATATAACGTTATACGTTATATCGTAATGCTACATAACGTTATACGTTATATCGTAATGCTACATAACGTTATACGTTACATCATAATACCACATAACGTTATACGTTATATCGTAATGCTACATAACGTTATACGTTATATCGTAATGCTACATAACGTTATACGTTATATAGTATTACCATATCACGTTATACGTCATATCGTAATGCTATATAACGTTATACGTTATATCGTAATGCTACATAACGTTATATGTTATATCGTAATGCTACATAACGTTATACGTTATATCGTAATGCTCCATAACGTTATACGTTATAACGTAATACTACATAACGTTATACGTTATAACGTAATACTACATCACGTTATACGTTATAACGTAATACTACATAACGTTATGCGTTATAACGTAATACCATATAACGTTATACGTTATATCATAATGCTACATAACGTTATACGTTATAACGTAATGCTACATAACGTTATACGTTATATCGTAATGCTACATAACATTATACGTTATATCGTAATACCACATAACGTTATACGTTCTAACGTAATACCATATAAAGTTATTCGTCATACCGTAATACCACATAACGTTATACGTTATATCGTAATACTATATAACGTTATACGTTATATCGTAATGCTACATAACGTTATACGTTATATAGTATTACCATATCACGTTATACGTTATATCGTAATGCTATATAACGTTATTCGTTATATCGTAATGCTACATAACGTTATACGTTATATCGTAATGCTACATAACGTTATACGTTATATCGTAATGCTACATAACGTTATACGTTATATCGTAATGCTACATTACGTTATACGTTATATAGTATTACCATATCACGTTATACGTTATATCGTAATGCTATTTAACGTTATACGTTATATCGTAATGCTACATAACATTATACGTTATATCGTATTGCTACATAACGTTATACGTTATATCGTAATGCTACATAACGTTATACGTTATAACGTAATACTACATAACGTTATACGTTATAAAGTAATACTACATCACGTTATACGTTATAACGTAATACTACATAACGTTATACGTTATAACGTAATACCATATAACGTTATACGTTATATCATAATGCTACATAACGTTATACGTTATAGCGTAATGCTACATAACGTTATACGTTATATCGTAATGCTACATAACGTTATACGTTATATCGTTATGCTACATAACGTTATGCGTTTTATCGTAATGCTACATAACCTGATACGTTATATCGTAATGCTACAAAACGTTATACGTTATAACGTATTACCATATAACGTTATACGTTATAACGTAATACCATATAACGTTATACGTTATATCATAATGCTACATAACGTTATACGTTATAACGTAATGCTACATAACGTTATACGTTATATCGTAATGCTACATAACGTTATACGTTATATCGTTATGCTACATAACGTTATACGTTATATCGTAATGCTACATAACGTTATACGTTATATCGTAATGCTACATAACGTTATACGTTATAACGTAATGCTACATAACGTTATACGTTATATCGTAATGCTACATAACGTTATACGTTATATCGTTATGCTACATAACGTTATACGTTATATCGTAATGCTACATAACGTTATACGTTATATCGTAATGCTACATAACGTTATACGTTATATCGTTATGCTACATAACGTTATGCGTTTTATCGTAATGCTACATAACCTGATACGTTATATCGTAATGCTACAAAACGTTATACGTTATAACGTATTACCATATAACGTTATACGTTATAACGTAATACCATATAACGTTATACGTTATATCGTAATGCTACATAACGTTATACGTTATAACGTAATACTACATAACGTTATACGTTATAAAGTAATACTACATCACGTTATACGTTATAACGTAATACTACATAACGTTATACGTTATAACGTAATACCATATAACGTTATACGTTATATCATAATGCTACATAACGTTATACGTTATAACGTAATGCTACATAACGTTATACGTTATATCGTAATGCTACATAACGTTATACGTTATATCGTTATGCTACATAACGTTATACGTTATATCGTAATGCTACATAACGTTATACGTTATATCGTCATGCTACATAACGTTATACGTTATATCGTAATGCTACATAACGTTATATGTTATAACGTATTACCATATAACGTTATACGTTATATCGTAATGCTACATAACGTTATACGTTACATCGTAATACCACATAACGTTATACGTTATATCGTAATGCTACATAACGTTATACGTTATATCGTAATGCTACATAACGTTATACGTTATATAGTATTACCATATCACGTTATACGATATATCGTAATGCTATATAACGTTATACGTTATATCGTAATGCTACATAACGTTATACGTTATATCGTAATGCTACATAACGTTATACGTTATATCGTAATGCTACATAAAGTTATACGTTATATCGTAATGCTACATAACGTTATATGTTATAACGTATTACCATATAACGTTATACGTTATATCGTAATGCTACATAACGTTATACGTTATATTGTAATGCTACATAACGTTATACGTTATATCGTAATGCTACATAACGTTATACGTTATAACGTAATGCTACATAACGTTATACGTTATATCGTTATGCTACATAACGTTATGCGTTATATCCTAATGCTACATAGCTTTATACGTTATAACGTAATAGTACATAACGTTATACGATATAACGTAATGCTACATTACGTTATACGTTATATCGTAATGCTACATAACGTTATACGTTATATCGTAATGCTATATAACGTTATGCGTTATATCGTAATGCTACATAACGTTATACGTTATATCGTAATGCGACATAACGTTATACGTTATAACGTAATACTACATAACGTTATACGTTATATCGCAATGCTACATAACGTTATACGTTATATCGTAATGCTACATAACGTTATACGTTATAACGTATTACCATATCAGGTTATACGTTATATCGTAATGCTACATAACGTTATACGTTATAACGTAATACTACATCACGTTATACGTTATAACGTAATACTACATAACGTTATACGTTATAACGTAATACCATATAACGTTATACGTTATATCGTAATGCTACATAAAGTTATACGTTATATCGTAATGCTACATAACGTTATACGTTATATCGTAATGCTACATAACGTCATACGTTATATCGTAATGCTACATAACGTTATATGTTATAACGTATTACCATATAACGTTATACGTTATATCGTAATGCTACATAATGTTATACGTTATAACGTAATGCTACATAACGTTATACGTTATATCGTTATGCTACATAACGTTATGCGTTATATCCTAATGCTACATAAAGTTATACGTTATATCGTAATGCTACATAACGTTATATGTTATAACGTATATCCATATAACGTTATACGTTATATCGTAATGCTACATAACGTTATACGTTATATCGTAATGCTACATAAAGTTATACGTTATATCGTATTGCTACATAACGTTATATGTTATAACGTATAACCATATAACGTTATACGTTATATCGTAATGCTACATAACGTTATACGTTATATCGTAATGCTACATAACGTTATACGTTATATCGTAATGCTACATAACGTTATACGTTATAACGTAATGCTACATAACGTTATACGTTATATCGTTATGCTACATAACGTTATGCGTTATATCCTAATGCTACATAGCTTTATACGTTATAACGTAATAGTACATAACGTTATACGATATAACGTAATGCTACATTACGTTATACGTTATATCGTAATGCTACATAACGTTATACGTTATGACGTAATGCTACATAGCGTTATACGTTATATCGTAATGCTACATAACGTTATACGTTATATCGTAATACCATATAACGTTATACGTTATATCATAATGCTGCATAACGTTATACGTTATAACGTAATGCTACATAACGTTATATGTTATAACGTATTACCATATAACGTTATACGTTATATCGTAATGCTACATAACGTTATACGTTATATCGTAATGCTACATGAAGTTATACGTTATATCGTAATGCTACATAACGTTATATGTTATAACGTATTACCATATAACGTTATACGTTATATCGTAATGCTACATAACGTTATACGTTATATCGTAATGCTACATAAAGTTACACGTTATATCGTAATGCTACATAACGTTATACGTTATATCGTAATGCTACATAACGTCATACGTTATATCGTAATGCTACATAACGTTATATGTTATAACATATTACCATATAACGTTATACGTTATATCGTAATGCTACATAACGTTATACGTTATATCGTAATGCTACATAACGTTATACGTTATATCGTAATGCTACATAACGTTATACGTTATAACGTAATGCTATAACGTTATACGTTATATCGTTATGCTACATAACGTTATGCGTTATATCCTAATGCTACATAGCTTTATACGTTATAACGTAATAGTACATAACGTTATAAGATATAACGTAATGCTCCATTACGTTATACGTTATATCGTAATGCTACATAACGTTATACGTTATATCGTAATGCTGCATAACGTTATACGTTATATCATAATGCTACATAACGTTATTCGTTATGACGTAATGCTACATAACGTTATACGTTATATCGTAATGCTACATAACGTTATACGCTATATCGTTATGCTACATAATGTTATGCGTTTTATCGTAATGCTACATAACTGGATACGTTATATCGTAATTGTACAATACGTTATACGTTATAACGTATTACCATATAACGTTATACGTTATATCGTAATGCTATATAACGTTATACGTTATATCGTAATGCTACATAACGTTATACGTTATATCGTCATGCTACATAACGTTATACGGTATAACGTAATATTACATAACGTTATACGTTATATCGCAATGCTACATAACGTTATACGTTACATCGTAATGCTACATAACGTTATACGTTATATCCTAATGCTACATAACGTTATAAGTTAAATCGTAATGCTACGTAACGTTATACATTATATCGTACTGCTACATAACGTTATACGTTAAGTCGTACTGCTACATGACGTTATACGTTATATGGTAATGCTACAGAACGTTATCCGTTATATCGTATTGCTACATAACGTTATACGTTATAACGTATTACCATATCACGTTATACGTTATATCCTAATGCTACATAAAGTTATACGTTATATCGTAATGCTACATAAAGTTATACGTTATATCGTAATGCTACATAACGTTATACGTTAAATCCTAATGCTACCTAACGTTATACATTATATCGTAATGCTACATAACTTTATACGTTATATCGTAATGCTACATAACGTTATACGTTATATCGTACTGCTACATAACGTTATACGTTATATCGTAATGCTACATAACGTTATACGTTATATCGTAATGCTACATAACGTTATACGTTATATCGTTATGCTACATAACCTTATGCGTTTTATCGTATTGCTACATAACTTGATACGTTATATCGTAATGCTACATAACGTTATACGTTATAACGTAATGCTACATAACGTTATACGTTATAACGTAATGCTACATAACGTTATACGTTATATCGTTATGCTACATAACGTTATACGTTATATCGTTATGCTACATAACGTTATACGTTATATCGTAATGCTACATAACGTTATACGTTATATCGTAATGCTACATAACGTTATACGTTATATCGTAATGCTACATAACGTTATACGTTATGACGTAATGCTACATAACGTTATACGTTATATCGTAATGCTACATAACGTTATACGTTATATCGTTATGCTACATAACGTTATGCGTTTTATCGTAATGCTACATAACTTTATACGTTATATCGAAATTGTACAAGACGTTATACGTTATAACGTATTACCATATAACGCTATACGTTATATCGTAATGATATATAACGTTATACGTTATATCGTAATGCTACATAACGTTATACGTTATATCGTAATGCTACATAACGTTATACGTTATAACGTAATACTACATAACGTTATACGTTATATCGTAATGCTACATAACGTTATACGTTATATCGTAATGCTACATAACGTTATACGTTATATCCTAATGCTACATAACGTTATACGTTAAATCGTAATGCTACGTAACGTTATACATTATATCGTAATGCTACATAACGTTATACGTTATATCGTAATGCTACATAACGTTATACGTTATATCGTACTGCTACATAACGTTATACGTTAAGTCGTACTGCTACATAACGTTATGCGTTATATGGTAATGCTACACAACGTTATCCGTTATATCGTAATGCTACATAACGTTATACGTTATAACGTATTACCATATCACGTTATACGTTATATCGTAATGCTACACAACGTTATACGTTATAACGTAATACTACATAACGTTATACGTTATAACGTAATGCTACATAACGTTATACGTTATATCGTTATGCTACATAACGTTATACGTTATAACGTAATACTACATCACGTTATACGTTATAACGTAATGCTACATCACGTTATACGTTATAACGTAATACTACATAACGTTATACGTTATAACGTAATACCATATAACGTTGTACGTTATATCATAATGCTACATAACGTTATACGTTATAACGTAATGCTACATAATGTTATACGTTATATCGTAATGCTACATAACGTTATACGTTATAACGTAATACTACATAACGTTATACGTTATATCGTAATGCTATATAACGTTATACGTTATATCGTAATGCTACATAACGTTATACGTTATATCCTAATGCTACATAACGTTATACGTTAAATCGTAATGCTACGTAACGTTATACATTATATCGTAATGCTACATAACGTTATACGTTATATCGTAATGCTACATAACGTTATACGTTATATCGTACTGCTACATAACGTTATACGTTAAGTCGTACTGCTACATAACGTTATGCGTTATATGGTAATGCTACACAACGTTATCCGTTATATCGTAATGCTACATAACGTTATACGTTATAACGTATTACCATATCACGTTATACGTTATATCGTAATGCTACACAACGTTATACGTTATAACGTAATACTACATAACGTTATACGTTATAACGTAATACTACATCACGTTATACGTTATAACGTAATACTACATAACGTTATACGTTATAACGTAATTCCATATAACGTTATACGTTATATCATAATGCTACATAACGTTATACGCTATGTCCTAATGCTACATAACGTTATACGTTAAATCCTAATGCTACCTAACGTTATACGTTATAACGTAATGCTACATAACGTTATACGTTATATCGTAATGCTACATAACGTTATACGTTATATCGTTATGCTACATAACCTTATGCGTTTTATCGTATTGCTACATAACCTGATACGTTATATCGTAATGCTACATAACGTTATACGTTATAACGTAATGCTACATAACGTTATACGTTATAACGTAATGCTACATAACGTTATACGTTATATCGTTATGCTACATAACGTTATACGTTATAACGTAATACTACATCACGTTATACGTTATAACGTAATACTACATAACGTTATACGTTATAACGTAATACCATATAACGTTGTACGTTATATCATAATGCTACATAACGTTATACGTTATAACGTAATGCTACATAATGTTATACGTTATATCATAATGCTACATAACGTTATACGTTATAACGTAATGCTACATAACGTTATACGTTATATCGTTATGCTACATAACGTTATACGTTATAACGTAATACTACATCACGTTATACGTTATAACGTAATACTACATAACGTTATACGTTATAACGTAATACCATATAACGTTGTACGTTATATCATAATGCTACATAACGTTATACGTTATAACGTAATGCTACATAACGTTATACGTTATATCGTAATGCTACATAACGTTATACGTTATATCGTTATGCTACATAACCTTATGCGTTTTATCGTATTGCTACATAACCTGATACGTTATATCGTAATGCTACATAACGTTATACGTTATAACGTAATGCTACATAACGTTATACGTTATAACGTAATGCTACATAACGTTATACGTTATATCGTTATGCTACATAACGTTATACGTTATATCGTTATGCTACATAACGTTATACGTTATAACGTAATACTACATCACGTTATACGTTATAACGTAATACTACATAACGTTATACGTTATAACGTAATACCATATAACGTTGTACGTTATATCATAATGCTACATAACGTTATACGTTATATCATAATGCTACATAACGTTATACGTTATGACGTAATGCTACATAACGTTATACGTTATATCGTAATGCTACATAACGTTATACGTTATATCGTTATGCTACATAACGTTATACGTTATATCGTAATGCTACATAACGTTATACGTTATATCGTAATGCTACATAACGTTATACGTTATATCCTAATGCTACATAACGTTATACGTTAAATCGTAATGCTACGTAACGTTATACATTATATCGTAATGCTACATAACGTTATACGTTATATCGTAATGCTACATAACGTTATACGTTATATCGTACTGCTACATAACGTTATACGTTAAGTCGTACTGCTACATAACGTTATGCGTTATATGGTAATGCTACACAACGTTATCCGTTATATCGTAATGCTACATAACGTTATACGTTATAACGTATTACCATATCACGTTATACGTTATATCGTAATGCTACACAACGTTATACGTTATAACGTAATACTACATAACGTTATACGTTATAACGTAATGCTACATAACGTTATACGTTATATCGTTATGCTACATAACGTTATACGTTATAACGTAATACTACATCACGTTATACGTTATAACGTAATACTACATAACGTTATACGTTATAACGTAATACCATATAACGTTGTACGTTATATCGTAATGCTACATAACGTTATACGTTATAACGTAATGCTACATAATGTTATACGTTATATCGTAATGCTACATAACGTTATACGTTATAACGTAATACTACATAACGTTATACGTTATATCGTAATGCTATATAACGTTATACGTTATATCGTAATGCTACATAACGTTATACGTTATATCCTAATGCTACATAACGTTATACGTTAAATCGTAATGCTACGTAACGTTATACATTATATCGTAATGCTACATAACGTTATACGTTATATCGTAATGCTACATAACGTTATACGTTATATCGTACTGCTACATAACGTTATACGTTAAGTCGTACTGCTACATAACGTTATGCGTTATATGGTAATGCTACACAACGTTATCCGTTATATCGTAATGCTACATAACGTTATACGTTATAACGTATTACCATATCACGTTATACGTTATATCGTAATGCTACACGACGTTATACGTTATAACGTAATACTACATAACGTTATACGTTATAACGTAATACTACATCACGTTATACGTTATAACGTAATACTACATAACGTTATACGTTATTACGTAATACCATATAACGTTATACGTTATAACGTAATACCATATAACGTTATATGTTATATCATAATGCTACATAACGTTATATGTTATAACGTATTACCATATAACGTTATACGTTATATCGTAATGCTACATAACGTTATACGTTATATCGTAATGCTACATAAAGTTATACGTTATATCGTAATGCTACATAACGTTATATGTTATAACGTATTACCATATAACGTTATACGTTATATCGTAATGCTACATAACGTTATACGTTATATCGTAATGCTACATAAAGTTACACGTTATATCGTAATGCTACATAACGTTATACGTTATATCGTAATGCTACATAACATCCTACGTTATATCGTAATGCTACATAATGTTATATGTTATAACATATTACCATATAACGTTATACGTTATATCGTAATGCTGCATAACGTTATACGTTATATCGTAATGCTACATAACGTTATGCGTTTTATCGTAATGCTGCATAACTGGATACGTTATATCGTAATTGTACAAAACGTTATACGTTATAACGTATTACCATATAACGTTATACGTTATATCGTAATGTTATATAACGTTATACGTTATATCGTAATGCTACATAACGTTATACGTTATGACGTAATGCTACATAACGTTATACGTTATATCGTAATGCTACATAACGTTATACGTTATATCGTTATGCTACATAACGTTATGCGTTATATCCTAATGCTACATAGCTTTATACGTTATAACGTAATAGTACATAACGTTATACGTTATATCGTAATGCTACATAACGTTATACGTTATATCGTTATGCTACATAACGTTATGCGTTTTATCGTAATGCTACATAACTGGATACGTTATATCGTAATTGTACAATACGTTATACGTTATAACGTATTACCATATAACGTTATACGTTATATCGTAATGCTATATAACGTTATACGTTATATCGTAATGCTACATAACGTTATACGTTATATCGTCATGCTACATAACGTTATACGTTATAACGTAATATTACATAACGTTATACGTTATATCGCAATGCTACATAACGTTATACGTTATATCGTAATGCTACATAACGTTATACGTTATATCCTAATGCTACATAACGTTATATGTTAAATCGTAATGCTACGTAACGTTATACATTATATCGTACTGCTACATAACGTTATACGTTAAGTCGTACTGCTACATGACGTTATACGTTATATGGTAATGCTACACAACGTTATCCGTTATATCGTATTGCTACATAACGTTATACGTTATAACGTATTACCATATCACGTTATACGTTATATCCTAATGCTACATAAAGTTATACGTTATATCGTAATGCTACATAACGTTATACGTTATATCGTAATGCTACATATCGTCATACGTTATATCGTAATGCTACATAACGTTATATGTTATAACGTATTACCATATAACGTTATACGTTATGACGTAATGCTACCTAACGTTATACGTTATATCGTAATGCTACATAACGTTATACGTTATATTGTTATGCTACATAACGTTATGCGTTTTATCGTAATGCTACATAACTGGATACGTTATATCGTAATTGTACAAAACGTTATACGTTATAACGTATTACCATATAACGTTATACGTTATATCGTAATGCTATATAACGTTATACGTTATATCGTAATGGTACATAACGTTATACGTTATATCGTAATGCTACATAACGTTATACGTTATAACGTAATACTACATAACGTTATACGTTATATCGTAATGCTACATGACGTTATACGTTATATCGTAATGCTACATAACGTTATACGTTATATCCTAATGCTACATAACGTTATACGTTAAATCGTAATGCTACCTAACGTTATACATTATATCGTAATGCTACATAACGTTATACGTTATATCGTAATGCTACATAACGTCATACGTTAAATCGTAATGCTATATAACGTTATACGTTATATCGTAATGGTACATAACGTTATACGTTATATCGTAATGCTACATAACGTTATACGTTATAACGTAATGCTACATAACGTTATGCGTTTTATCGTAATGCTACATAACTGGATACGTTATATCGTAATTGTACAAAACGTTATACGTTATAACGTATTACCATATAACGTTATACGTTATATCGTAATGCTATATAACGTTATACGTTATATCGTAATGCTACATAACGTTATACGTTATGACGTAATGCTACATAACGTTATACGTTATATCGTAATGCTACATAACGTTATACGTTATATCGTTATGCTACATAACGTTATGCGTTATATCGTAATGCTACATAACGTTATACGTTATAACGTAATGCTACATAACGTCATACGTTATATCGTAATGCTATATAACGTTATACGTTATATCGTAATGGTACATAACGTTATACGTTATATCGTAATGCTACATAACGTTATACGTTATAACGTAATACTACATAACGTTATACGTTATATCGTAATGCTACATAACGTTATACGTTATATCGTAATGCTACATAACGTTATATGTTATAACGTATTACCATATAACGTTATACGTTATATCGTAATGCTACATAACGTTATACGTTATATCGTAATGCTGCATAACGTTATGCGTTTTATCGTATTGCTACATAACCTGATACGTTATATCGTAATGCTACATGACGTTATACGTTATAACGTAATGCTACATAACGTTATACGATATATCGTTATGCTACATAACGTTATACGTTATAACGTAATACTACATCACGTTATACGTTATAACGTAATACTACATAACGTTATACGTTATACCGTAATACCATATAACGTTGTACGTTATATCATAATGCTACATAACGTTATACGTTATAACGTAATGCTACATAATGTTATACGTTATATCGTAATGCTACATAACGTTATACATTATATCGTAATGCTACATAACGTTATACGTTATATCATAATGCTACATAACGTTATACGTTATGACGTAATGCTACATAACGTTATACGTTATATCGTAATGCTACATAACGTTATACGATATATCGTAATGCTACATAATGTTATGCGTTTTATCGTAATGCTACATAACTGGATACGTTATATCGTAATTGTACAAAACGTTATACGTTATAACGTATTACCATATAACGTTATACGTTATATCGTAATGCTATATAACGTTATACGTTATATCGTAATGCTACATAACGTTATACGTTATGACGTAATGCTACATAACGTTATACGTTATATCGTAATGCTACATAACGTTATACGTTATATCGTTATGCTACATAACGTTATACGTTATATCGTACTGCTACATAACGTTATACGTTAAGTCGTACTGCTACATAACGTTATACGTTATATGGTAATGCTACACAACGTTATCCGTTATATCGTAATGCTACATAACGTTATACGTTATATCGTAATGCTACATAACGTTATACGTTATATCGTAATGCTACATAACGTTATACGTTATAACGTAATGCTATAACGTTATACGTTATATCGTTATGCTACATAACGTTATGCGTTATATCATAATGCTACATAACGTTATACGATATATCGTAATGCTACATAATGTTATGCGTTTTATCGTAATGCTACATAACTGGATACGTTATATCGTAATTGTACAAAACGTTATACGTTATAACGTATTACCATATAACGTTATACGTTATATCGTAATGCTATATAACGTTATACGTTATATCGTACTGCTACATAACGTTATACGTTAAGTCGTACTGCTACATAACGTTATACGTTATATCATAATGCTACATAACGTTATACGTTATGACGTAATGCTACATAACGTTATACGTTATATCGTAATGCTACATAACGTTATACGATATATCGTAATGCTACATAATGTTATGCGTTTTATCGTAATGCTACATAACTGGATACGTTATATCGTAATTGTACAAAACGTTATACGTTATAACGTATTACCATATAACGTTATACGTTATATCGTAATGCTATATAACGTTATACGTTATATCGTAATGCTACATAACGTTATACGTTATGACGTAATGCTACATAACGTTATACGTTATATCGTAATGCTACATAACGTTATACGTTATATCGTTATGCTACATAACGTTATACGTTATATCGTACTGCTACATAACGTTATACGTTAAGTCGTACTGCTACATAACGTTATACGTTATATGGTAATGCTACACAACGTTATCCGTTATATCGTAATGCTACATAACGTTATACGTTATATCGTAATGCTACATAACGTTATACGTTATATCGTAATGCTACATAACGTTATACGTTATAACGTAATGCTATAACGTTATACGTTATATCGTTATGCTACATAACGTTATGCGTTATATCATAATGCTACATAACGTTATACGTTATAACGTAATGCTACATAATGTTATACGTTATATCGTAATGCTACATAACGTTATACGTTATATCGTTATGCTACATAACGTTATACATTATATCGTAATGCTACATAACGTTATACGTTATATCATAATGCTACATAACGTTATACGTTATGACGTAATGCTACATAACGTTATACGTTATATCGTAATGCTACATAACGTTATACGTTATATCGTTATGCTACATAACGTTATGCGTTTTATCGTAATGCTACATAACTGGATACATTATATCGAAATTGTACAAAACGTTATACGTTATAACGTATTACCATATAACGTTATACGTTATAACGTATTACCATATAACGTTATACGTTATATCGTAATGCTATATAACGTTATACGTTATATCGTAATGCTACATAACGTTATACGTTATATCGTAATGCTACATAACGTTATACGTTATATCCTAATGCTACATAACATTATACGTTAAATCGTAATGCTACGTAACGTTATACATTATATCGTAATGCTACATAACGTTATACGTTATATCGTAATGCTACATAACGTTAAACGTTATATCGTACTGCTACATAACGTTATACGTTAAGTCGTACTGCTACATAACGTTATACGTTATATGGTAATGCTACACAACGTTATCCGTTATATCGTAATGCTACATAACGTTATACGTTATAACGTATTACCATATCACGTTATACGTTATATCGTAATGCTACATAACGTTATACGTTATAACGTAATACTACATCACGTTATACGTTATAACGTAATACTACATAACGTTATACGTTATAACGTAATACCATATAACGTTGTACGTTATATCATAATGCTACATAACGTTATACGTTATAACGTAATGCTACATAATGTTATACGTTATATCGTAATGCTACATAACGTTATACATTATATCGTAATGCTACATAACGTTATACGTTATATCATAATGCTACATAACGTTATACGTTATGACGTAATGCTACATAACGTTATACGTTATATCGTAATGCTACATAACGTTATACGATATATCGTAATGCTACATAATGTTATGCGTTTTATCGTAATGCTACATAACTGGATACGTTATATCGTAATTGTACAAAACGTTATACGTTATAACGTATTACCATATAACGTTATACGTTATATCGTAATGTTATATAACGTTATACGTTATATCGTAATGCTACATAACGTTATACGTTATGACGTAATGCTACATAACGTTATACGTTATATCGTAATGCTACATAACGTTATACGTTATATCGTTATGCTACATAACGTTATACGTTATATCGTACTGCTACATAACGTTATACGTTAAGTCGTACTGCTACATAACGTTATACGTTATATGGTAATGCTACACAACGTTATCCGTTATATCGTAATGCTACATAACGTTATACGTTATATCGTAATGCTACATAACGTTATACGTTATATCGTAATGCTACATAACGTTATACGTTATAACGTAATGCTATAACGTTATACGTTATATCGTTATGCTACATAACGTTATGCGTTATATCATAATGCTACATAACGTTATACGTTATAACGTAATGCTACATAATGTTATACGTTATATCGTAATGCTACATAACGTTATACGTTATATCGTTATGCTACATAACGTTATACATTATATCGTAATGCTACATAACGTTATACGTTATATCATAATGCTACATAACGTTATACGTTATGACGTAATGCTACATAACGTTATACGTTATATCGTAATGCTACATAACGTTATACGTTATATCGTTATGCTACATAACGTTATGCGTTTTATCGTAATGCTACATAACTGGATACATTATATCGAAATTGTACAAAACGTTATACGTTATAACGTATTACCATATAACGTTATACGTTATAACGTATTACCATATAACGTTATACGTTATATCGTAATGCTATATAACGTTATACGTTATATCGTAATGCTACATAACGTTATACGTTATATCGTAATGCTACATAACGTTATACGTTATATCCTAATGCTACATAACATTATACGTTAAATCGTAATGCTACGTAACGTTATACATTATATCGTAATGCTACATAACGTTATACGTTATATCGTAATGCTACATAACGTTAAACGTTATATCGTACTGCTACATAACGTTATACGTTAAGTCGTACTGCTACATAACGTTATACGTTATATGGTAATGCTACACAACGTTATCCGTTATATCGTAATGCTACATAACGTTATACGTTATAACGTATTACCATATCACGTTATACGTTATATCGTAATGCTACATAACGTTATACGTTATAACGTAATACTACATAACGTTATACGTTATAACGTAATACTACATCACGTTATACGTTATAACGTAATACTACATAACGTTATACGTTATAACGTAATACCATATAACGTTATACGTTATATCATAATGCTACATAACGTTATATGTTATAACGTATTACCATATAACGTTATACGTTATATCGTAATGCTACATAACGTTATACGTTATATCGTAATGCTATATAAAGTTATACGTTATATCGTAATGCTACATAACGTTATATGTTATAACGTATTACCATATAACGTTATACGTTATATCGTAATGCTACATAACGTTATACGTTATATCGTAATGCTACATAAAGTTACACGTTATATCGTAATGCTACATAACGTTATACGTTATATCGTAATGCTACATAACGTCATACGTTATATCGTAATGCTACATAACGTTATATGTTATAACATATTACCATATAACGTTATACGTTATATCGTAATGCTACATAACGTTATACGTTATATCGTAATGCTACATAACGTTATACGTTATATCGTAATGCTACAAACGTTATACGTTATAACGTAATGCTATAACGTTATACGTTATATCGTAATGCTAAATAACGTTATGCGTTATATCCTAATGCTACATAGCTTTATACGTTATAACGTAATAGTACATAACGTTATAAGATATAACGTAATGCTATATTACGTTATACGTTATATCGTAATGCTACATAACGTTATACGTTATATCGTAATGCTGCATAACGTTATACGTTATATCATAATGCTACATAACGTTATACGTTATGACGTAATGCTACATAACGTTATACGTTATATCGTAATGCTACATAACGTTATACGTTATATCGTTATGCTACATAACGTTACGCGTTTTATCGTAATGCTACATAACTGGATACGTTATGTCGTAATTGTACAAAACGTTATAAGTTATAACGTATTACCATATAACGTTATACGTTATATCGTAATGCTATATAACGTTATACGTTATATCGTAATGCTACATAACGTTATACGTTATATCGTCATGCTACATAACGTTATACGTTATAACGTAATACTACATAACGTTATACGTTATATCGCAATGCTACATAACGTTATACGTTATATCGTAATGCTACATAACGTTATACGTTATATCCTAATGCTACATAACGTTATAAGTTAAATCGTAATGCTACGTAACGTTATACATTATATCGTACTGCTACATATCGTTATACGTTAAGTCGTACTGCTACATAACGTTATACGTTATATGGTAATGCTACACAACCTTATCCGTTATATCGTATTGCTACATAACGTTATACGTTATAACGTATTACCATATCACGTTATACGTTATATCGTAATGCTACATAAAGTTATACGTTATATCATAATGCTACATAACGTTATACGTTATGACGTAATGCTACATAACGTTATACGTTATATCGTAATGCTACATAACGTTATACGTTATATCGTTATGCTACATAACGTTATGCGTTTTATCGTAATGCTACATAACTGGATACGTTATATCGTAATTGTACAAAACGTTATACGTTATAACGTATTACCATATAACGTTATACGTTATATCGTAATGCTATATAACGTTATACGTTATATCCTAATGCTACATAGCTTTATACGTTATAACGTAATAGTACATAACGTTATAAGATATAACGTAATGCTACATTACGTTATACGTTATATCGTAATGCTACATAACGTTATACGTTATATCGTAATGCTACGAAACGTTATACGTTATATCATAATGCTACATAACGTTATACGTTATGACGTAATGCTACATAACGTTATACGTTATATCGTAATGCTATATAACGTTATACGTTATATCGTAATGCTACATAACGTTATACGTTATAGCGTAATACTACATAACGTTATACGTTATAACGTAATACTACATCACGTTATACGTTATAACGTAATACCATATAGCGTTATACGTTATATCATAATGCTACATAACGTTATACGTTATAACGTAATGCTACATAACGTTATACGTTATATCGTAATGCTACATAACGTTATACGTTATATCGTTATGCTACATAACGTCATGCGTTTTATCGTATTGCTACATAACGTTATACGTTATACCGTAATGCTACATAACGTTATACGTTATATCGTAATGCTACATAACGTTATACGTTATATCGTAATGCTACATAACGTTATACGTTATATCGTAATGCTACATAACGTTATACGTTATATCCTAATGCTACATAACGTTATACGTTAAATCGTAATGCTACCTAACGTTATACATTATATCTTAATGCTACATAACGTTATACGTTATATCGTAATGTTACATAACGTTATACGTTATATCGTACTGCTACATAACGTTATACGTTAAGTCGTACTGCTACATAACGTTATACGTTATATGGTAATGCTACACAACGTTATCCGTTATATCGTAATGCTACATAACGTTATACGTTATAACGTATTACCATATCACGTTATACGTTATACCGTAATGCTACATAACGTTATACGTTATAGCGTAATACTACATAACGTTATACGTTATAACGTAATACTACATCACGTTATACGTTATAACGTAATACTACATAACGTTATACGTTATAACGTAATACCATATAGCGTTATACGTTATATCATAATGCTACATAACGTTATACGTTATAACGTAATGCTACATAACGTTATACGTTATAACGTAATGCTACATAACGTTATACGTTATATCGTTATGCTACATAACGTTATGCGTTTTATCGTATTGCTACATAACCTGATACGTTATATCGTAATGCTACATAACGTTATACGTTATAACGTAATGCTACATAACGTTATACGTTATATCGTTATGCTACATAACGTTATACGTTATAACGTAATACTACATCACGTTATACGTTATAACGTAATACTACATAACGTTATACGTTATATCGTTATGCGTTTTATCGTAATGCTACATAACCTGATACGTTATATCGTAATGCTACAAAACGTTATACGTTATAACGTATTACCAAATAACGTTATACGTTATAACGTATTACCATATAACGTTATACGATATATCGTAATGCTACATAACGTTATACGTTATAACGTAATGCTACATAATGTTATACGTTATATCGTAATGCTACATAACGTTATACGTTATATCGTTATGCTACATAACGTTATACATTATATCGTAATGCTACATAACGTTATACGTTAAATCATAATGCTACATAACGTTATACGTTATGACGTAATGCTACATAACGTTATACGTTATATCGTAATGCTACATAACGTTATACGTTATATCGTTATGCTACATAACGTTATGCGTTTTATCGTAATGCTACATAACTGGATACATTATATCGAAATTGTACAAAACGTTATACGTTATAACGTATTACCATATAACGTTATACGTTATATCGTAATGCTATATAACGTTATACGTTATATCGTAATGCTACATAACGTTATACGTTATATCGTAATGCTACATAACGTTATACGTTATAACGTAATACTACATAACGTTACACGTTATATCGTAATGCTACATAACGTTATACGTTATATCGTAATGCTACATAACTGGATACGTTATATCGTAATTGTACAAAACGTTATACGTTATAACGTATTACCATATAACGTTATACGTTATATCGTAATGCTATATAACGTTATACGTTATATCGTAATGGTACATAACGTTATACGTTATATCGTAATGCTACATAACGTTATACGTTATAACGTAATACTACATAACGTTATACGTTATATCGTAATGCTACATGACGTTATACGTTATATCGTAATGCTACATAACGTTATACGTTATATCCTAATGCTACATAACGTTATACGTTAAATCGTAATGCTACCTAACGTTATACATTATATCGTAATGCTACATAACGTTATACGTTATATCGTACTGCTACATAACGTTATACGTTAAGTCGTACTGCTACATAACGTTATACGTTATATGGTAATGCTACAAAACGTTATCCGTTATATCGTATTGCTACATAACGTTATACGTTATAACGTATTACCATATCACGTTATACGTTATATCCTAATGCTACATAACGTTATACGTTATATCGTAATGCTACATAACGTCATACGTTAAATCGTAATGCTATATAACGTTACACGTTATATCGTAATGGTACATAACGTTATACGTTATATCGTAATGCTACATAACGTTATACGTTATAACGTAATGCTACATAACGTTATGCGTTTTATCGTAATGCTACATAACTGGATACGTTATATCGTAATTGTACAAAACGTTATACGTTATAACGTATTACCATATAACGTTATACGTTATATCGTAATGCTATATAACGTTATACGTTATATCGTAATGCTACATAACGTTATACGTTATGACGTAATGCTACATAACGTTATACGTTATATCGTAATGCTACATAACGTTATACGTTATATCGTTATGCTACATAACGTTATGCGTTATATCGTAATGCTACATAACGTTATACGTTATAACGTAATGCTACATAACGTCATACGTTATATCGTAATGCTATATAACGTTATACGTTATATCGTAATGGTACATAACGTTATACGTTATATCGTAATGCTACATAACGTTATACGTTATAACGTAATACTACATAACGTTATACGTTATATCGT